>CM033456.1:15292150-15313269 GCA_019425755.1 Amaranthus cruentus
AAAATCATCTCTTGATAAACTCACCTCTTATACAGATGCCGATTGGGGGGGTTGCCCCGATACTCGTAGATCTACATCAGGTTATTGTGTTTTCCTAGGAGACAACTTGATTTCTTGGTCGTCCAAACGACAACCTACTTTGTCCCGTTCTAGTGCTGAAGCCGAATATCGTGGTGTCGCTAATGTTGTTTCCGACTCTTGTTGGATTCGAAACCTCCTTCTTGAACTTCGTCTACCACTTTCTAAAGCTACACTCGTTTATTGTGACAACGTGAGTGCTATTTACTTGTCAGGCAATCCGGTACAACATCAACGTACCAAACATATTGAAATGGACATTCACTTCCGTGGAAAAGTCGCGAAAGGTGAAGTTCGAGTTCTACATGTTCCATCTCGGTATCAAATTGCAGATATCTTCACTAAGGGATTACCTCGTGTTCTATTTGTCGACTTTCGATCCAGTCTCAACGTCCGCAACGTTCCCGTTTCCACTGAGGGGGCGTGTTAGAATATATTCATAATATATTCTATTATTATGTAAATATTTTATTATCCTTGTTAATATTGTCTTTGTATATTTTCCTTATTTATGGCCCAGAATATTGCTCCTAATTATGGCCAATATTCTAGCTAATTATAGGCTTAGACAGTGCTTGTATTTTGTATATATTGCACAGTGATCAATATAGAATTCATCCGTTGAAATTCTTTCAATAAAAACATCTAATATACTCCCTTCAATTCATAATAAGTGTCCACTTTGCCTTTGAACCGCATTTTAAGAAAAACGGGAGTGGGGTATTTTAAGTGATTATAATAATTGAAAAGGTTGTAGGTGGGGTATTTATGTGATTATAATAATTGAAAAGGTGGTAGATGGGGTATTTTAAATAATATAATTAAGTTGGAGTAGTTTGGGGTATTTAGGTAAAAAATCTTTGCCAAAAAGAAAAAGTGGACAATTAAAGTGACTTTACCAAATAAGAAAAATGGACATTTATGTTGAATTGGAGGGAGTATAATTTGTGAATTATAAAAACAACTTCATATTTCTACGTATCGTATTCAAGATAAATTACTGCTCTTTTTTGCTTTAAAATATAAGTTGTGATTGTTTATAATTCAAATATTGGGATTTGGTTTTTTATGTGAGTTTAGAAATACTTCAAAACTTAGCAACAATTTTTTAAATATAAATTCTTGTAAGAGACGGTCTCTTTAAGAGACCATCTCTTATTGGATTGGCCTATAAAAAAATATGAAGTAAGAATAGAAAATAAATTTTGATAAACTGAGTCTGAGAGACAGTTTCTCAGGAGACTAGTTGTTTTTTAAAAGTTCACTGCCATTCCCGACCTAATTTTTTTTGCCCGTTAACTGCCTTTTCTCTTAGCAGATATAACCCCCTATACATCGGCATGACTAAAATAAATAATTTGAATTACATTCTTAGAAATCCAAACAAATATTCCACACACGAAATATAATGACACCATCTACAAAGTCTAAAGTTAAGTCTTGCTATCAACGAAAATAATTTAACGCACTGTTCAAAAAACTCCAAATACATAAATATTTTCAAGTACATCAATAAAATTAAGGAAAAATTACCTACAATAATCCAAACTATTCATAATTTAAAATTAAATATTAATTTAAAATTAGAAAATATTATTTAAAATTTACATAAAAAATTCTAAATAATAAAAAAATCATAAATTTTTTAAACATTTTTTTCGACATTTTATTTTAATTTATCTTTTTTAAAAAAATAAAATTTGCTATAGCAAGTCATCCGGTCACCGGGTTTACTCTAGGAAAATGCCCCTCAAAATTGGGATTATTCATGGTTAATCAATAGGTGAGATTATTATAGAAAAATCGTGAATAGTTTAGATTATTCTAGGTAATTTTTCCTAAAATTAAAACTCTTAATGTCCACATTGTTGAACTATTAAAATAATCAGAGTAATAGACTTAGAATTTAAGCTCTTGAATTATTGTATTTTCTCATAAATTTTCTCTACCCATTTATCTTAGTTGGGGGTATTACTAGTCCAAATATCACCCGTTTTTGGGGTCATTCTAGTTTTGGGCATATTTTTTAATTTTGTACATTAATATGGTTTGTTAGATCTCAAACTTAAGATGTTTTGAGAATAAAAACAATTTTTTCTTCAAATAAATTCTTAATTCAATGAATTTTGAGCCCATTCCATGTCATAGGACTTAAATTTATTGACTATGCCACTAAACACTGATGAATGCTTTGTAGATCAAATAAACACATTTACTTAAAAGGCTTGTATTTTAAGATAAGCTATAAAACAGGAAACATTCTTTCATACCAATCAACTTTCTACGGTTCTACCCTAAACATGGCCAGGCCATGATTGTATGAACGACGATCTAATAATTCTTTCGCCTTTGGGTAAACTTATACGTAGTCATCTGCAGCGGATTAATCTGGCATTGGAGCGGATTTGCAACAGCACGATTTCTTTAATATGCATGTCATTACCAACGATCACCTCGAATTTGCACTCATCGCCCTTCGCAATGTTATACTTCAACTGAAAAGCTTTCCATCCATAAGTAATCTGAACACGCCTGCGTGTTGTCTGAGAAAGCTTCCCTGCTTGCGAAACCTCACTCCCGTACCCAAGAAGTATTTCTTTTTTAGATTCCGGAAACTTTACGTTGTTCAATCTGAAAACCTCTGCAGGAATGGACTGCACAAGAGCACACACTTATTACCAACACAGCTGCACAACATTTTTCTTTTTAACCCCTTACAGCTTACTTTTGCTTGATACAACTGGTTTTTGTGGGATTTTTATAGATCAATTGATGAAACAAGGTCCAATACTTAAAGCCCGTTAGCTTAGTGGTACTAAATAGTGGTAATAATGAGAATGATTTATAGTGTAAAATTTCATCAAAAGTTCGATATCATTGCCATGGTGATGAAACTTTGATCACAAAAGTTTTTTTGTTTATAAATTTCCATGACCTAATACCACTTCTCTCGATAGTTGTAATGCATTGGAATGAATTTTATGAAGAAAATGAGATGATTGAAGGTTGGACAAGCACAAGTAGCCAAGAAATTTTTCAACCAAAATTACTTTAGTTTTTACATTACCAATTTACCACCGTTTATTACCAGCTACCAAACGGGTCGTTAATGGCATATCGATATTTGATATTACATTCAAATTTGGATATGAAATGAACGGAAAAGGAAATATAGTACAAATTACGATGCCTAATTCCTTACTGATATCAAACTAGCACATATAATGAGAACTTTACCAGATATGGCCTTCCATCAACGACTTTTGTAAATTGTATGGGCTTCGATTGAGTGGTTCTTCCTTCAACAACGTTGGTCTTTACTTCACATTTATCTGCATGCATATTACTTGCGATTATTTATCAATACAATGCGATGTACTAAAAAGGATCGGATGGGCTTCTTCATAGAGTGAAAGAACTAACCATCAGATATTTGTTCGTGCTGCACGTCTCTTTCAAAACTTGTCTTACATGAGCTAGTAGAAGGACTGGATTCATTATCTGATTTTGGCTCCTCTTTCACCTTCGCGTAAGACTGCTCATTGATGGTCGTACTTACTTTTTTAACGCATCCATTGATACTAAATATTTTGACTATGAACATAGTTTTGCTAACGTAAACAAAGATCAAAAACTCCCCTAGCTCTAACGAATTATCAATCACAAAGCGATCCCAGCCGTTTCTCATAAGTAATTTGTTTCCATCTTGTTCCAACTCCACATTCCAATCTTTTCCCTGTAAGTTTTTCAAGATGACTTTGCTTGGAATCCTCCCATTAAAGTTGCTTATAAAAGCAGGAGGTATTACCTGTAAGATTAAACCATTTCAGGTATACGAATCAGTCCTAATAGTACCTCATTTTTCTCTAAAGGATAAGTAAAAGTATAACTCATCCAGCACAATTAAATATAATTCATCAAGCACAAAGTTTGTTTATATTCATTCGCAGAATACTTTAGGCAAAGAAGGCGCCTTTCTGCGTTTAAACTCGAAGAAATTTACTCGATAACACAGAATTTACTATCTGTGTTTAAACTCGAAGTCAAAGCTAAATTTGATGACAGAACATGTTATAAGTAAAAATTTTCCATATCCAGCATTATTAAAGTGGGCTTATAAAGAAGTTGATCTATCTCTAATCTATTGATACTTGACCTCAGAGTTGCCAATAAGGTACAGATATGAAGCAACTGTATCACAAATTTAGAAACTCACTCTCTAAATTAAAAGTAGCCGGTCTCTTTAGAGACCGTCTCTCAGAGAGACGCCCCTTAGGCCCAACCCATTAAAGTTTATTTTTACTCTTACTCTATATTTTCTTTTATGGGATGACCCAATTAGAGATCTCTCACAAGAATTTGTGAATCAAAAGGGAGTATAAGAATAGAGAAGGCTCAATTAGATACATTTTTCAGGTCAAATAAGAGGTTTGCACTAAAAAAGGAAGTCAAGAAAGGGGTTCCATGCTACAATCACCATGCCTTAGCAAGATTTTTTACCGCAGTGTAAAATGTACCAAATTGTCTGCATTCTGAATGACACAATATTGGGATTGGTTGATGATGAATCAAGGGTCAAGTGTTGACCGTGTAGTTTGACTTTTTCCAGAGTGTAGGCGGCGACACGATTCATGGGGAAGAATAAAAGCGACGACTCGTCATTCAGGTTCTGGTTGTAGAAAATGAGCAGGTTGTGGGTCGCGAAGATTTTCACTGGTTGCGAATTTTGCTGATTTCAAGTTTTGGAGTTCAGAGAGTTCAGAGACTTGGCGATGAGTCGCTGCATATGAGCGATGACTCGTCGCTTCCTGCGGTTATGCGGGAAGTAGTTTTTCAATGTTTTTGGGCCGGTTAATACACTTGTTCTCTTAACCTAATTTCTTCTAATTTAGAGGTTTAATATATAAACTCCTTTTGTAATTAGGTGATGTTGAAAAACTAAAAAGAGAGAAAAAGCTAAGAGAGTCGGGCTTCTCATGTTCATCTTATAATCTCCCGGCTAATTGTGAAAGTTTTATTATCGTTTCCAGCGGATATAATTATCACATTAATAGTAACCACGTTAATTTATTAATGTGATATTTTTTATTGTTTGTTTGATTCTTTATTGTTTTTCAATCTTTGTTTCCACTGTTGCACAACACATAAGTACATGATGCTTGGGGTTAGAAGCAAAAAAGTACTAGATGAAAAAATTGGTAATGTTAAGCGTTTTTATTTAGGGGTAGACTAGAGAATTAAACTCGTTCACGAGGGTGAAAAGGAAACCCTCAACCAATAAGCTAGCCCAATATTCTATACTAATGTTAACCTCTTTCAATCTCCAACAAATAATATACACGAGCAAAAATAAACCCAATATATTCAATTAATCATCATTTGACCTTTGGTGCCAATAATGATTGAAGATTGTTAAAATATTATATAGAAAAAACCGAATAAGGCAATGCTTTAGAGCGTGAACATTCAAGAGGATGAACATTCCTCTTACCTCACTTTTTGCTCCTTTTAACCGTCCTCTTGCATGTGTGGAGGAAGTAGGAGTCCTCTTGGGCAAGAGGAGTGAAGTTGATCCTCTTCTTGAAGAGGAAGTAGAAATGTAGAAGGGGATTGAATGAGACAAAATAATGGGGCATTTCTTACATGGGAGAAAGAAAAAGGAGGACAAAAAAGGAAAAATGTATTTGTGACAACATAATTGCAACACTTGGCACACTTTCATTTGTTGAATTTAAGTTTGATTTTTTATAACGGTAAATAATATTTATCAATTTTTTTAAACTCATTTTTTAAATTCTATCTTTTTCGAACATTTAATTAATGTATGTGCTTTGTTTTTTTAAGTTATAAAATATTAAATTATGAATATTTTTTTGTGCGTTGCAAGACTAATAATCGCTAATTAATTAATTATACAAAAATGGGTAAATAATATTTATCAATTACACAAATTACAATTATTAAATTTGGATAGGAAAAAGAATGTGTAGTGGGGTATATATGAGTAGGAGAGAGAAAGTGAAAAGATGATGAAAAAGTATACCCTTGGATGTTCGATAAATTAAAGGAATAGAATGAGAAAAAGGATGTAGATAGTGAAAAATGATATGGAGAAAAGAGAAAATGACGTTTTAAATGGAGAAAAAAAAAAAGATAGAAATGTGATGAGGATATATATTCTCTTCTTTGTTCATGGTCTTAACATGCTTGTAAATATTGTAATCTCTAGTCCACATCATCACATGGTTCCAAAAGAAATCCCTATATAAAGCAATAACAGATGACGAATGTTTTATGTGCATCATACATTCTCACATGTTAGCAATGACTAAATAGGCGTAAAGTAGTACTTCCTCCGTTTTCTATTATTTTTCTTTTATATTAGCCGTAATTTATAAAATAAGCTTAAACGATGAATGATGTCAACAATTATAATATAGCAAGTATTTCACAACGAGGAAGTACATAAAAGATAAAATATATACTACACATGAGATCTTGTTAGCTACGTATCAATTAATCAATCATATAAAAAATCTCATTTATATATTTTAAATGTAATATTTAATTTTGAAATATTACATATAGAATAAAATTTAAATTCTGAAATTCATAAAAAAAAGTAGTCAATTAGAGATTTAGAGTACTCAATTATATAAAAAAATCCGTTTACTATTTAAACATACTCCCTCTGTCCCATTAAATTTGCAATATTTTTTATTTTGAACAATTCCACTTAATTTGCATCATTTTTACTATTAAATAATAATTCACTACGTTCTTTTAATATCATCCGTACATTTTAATTCTCTTTTTCTTTTATTCATACAATTTACTTTTTCTTCTCATAAAAAGGACACAGGAACTAGAGATTAAGATATACTTCCTCCGTTCTGATTTACTTGCTACCATTGCATGGCCACGAAGATTGAGAAATTACTGTGCAATGATGAGTAGGAGGTGGAAAGTTGCTTTTTTGAAATTTTTTAATATTATTTGTTGAAAAATAAAAAAGAAAAATAGGAGTAATTAGATATAGAGTAGGATAAAAATAGGAGTAGATATAACTTTAAATGGTTGATTTTGTACTTAAAAAAGAAAATGTAGCAAATAATATAAAATTTCCCAAAATAGAAAATGTAGTGAGTATTATGAAACGGAGGAAGTACTTACACCTGCACACGTTACAACTAGCAACATTAAACATAGATAAGACAAGACAAGACTTTTGATAGTCCATGATGAAAACAAGAAAAAAATTGCTGACAAGAAGTTAAAAACATTACTCCCGCCGTCCCTTTTGATCTACATCAAAGAAAAAGAGGATAGTTTTTAAGAATATGATAATAAATGAAAAGAGAGAATAAATTGTGTGAAAGAAATTAAAAGAGAGTAAAAATGTATGGATGAGATTAAAAGAAAGTGGTGGACCATCATCCAAAAATAAAAATTATGCAAATTAGATGGGACAGACCAAAATAAAAAATGCTGCAAATTAAATAGGGACGGAAGGAGTAGGTTGGAGTGTTGGACTTTGGAGTGCATCAATGATAGCCTTAAAGACTAGAGACATGCACTCGCTCCCGGTCTTCCTCCTCTTTAATTATTCTTCTTTTGTATTCCCAAGAATAGCTACATTTTTACTCAAAACAAATAGCTTTTCATTCAATGCTTTTCTCTTAAATATTTCATAATATTTGTAATAGTATTATTTATTTTGGTTAAAAATAATTAAATAATTTTCTATTTTACCCTTACTTTACTTTATTCTCTTTTTATACATTATCAACTTTTTAACCTACTATTATTCGAGATATTATAGACATTATACGCTTAACAATGACATTTCTTAATACTTGGGTCAAAAGACAATATTACAATTAAATAAGAACGGAAGAATTAAAAAGTAAAAAAATAAAGTCAACTCACATAGTCACTCTCGGAGTGATACCTTCAAGCTCTAATGGTGGAGTCTCAAATTTAATGTTTTTTTTCTATATTTTCTTTAATATCAAAATATGTAAGTTTTATTACATATTCCTTCATTTTTTAATTTTTGACTTTTACCTTTTTTTGGTGTGTGAAATATTTCCTCAAAAACTTGTATCACCGCCGAAATAAGCTCAAATTTATGTTATAAAACAGCCAAAACAGGCGATTTACGTGGTGGTGCGCCGTTTCACGTTATAATTCACGTGATATCGAAATGATTGATTGAAAAAACCGTGTCAACATGGTCGTTTCGAGTTAACTCGGCCAAGTTTTGACCCCATGGCTACATCTTAACTCTTAATGTATACTTCTTTTGACCCATGGCTACGTCTTAACTCTTAATGTATACTTATTACTCCATTTCATGTCAGTTACAAGTTGCAACGTTAGGAAATTTGATACTATTTATTTATCAATCTTAATTTGTGATTAATTTTTAATTTATAAATTAAAAAAAGTCAATTGAGATTTGATTTGATTCGTTACTAATATCAAATTTTTATAATTTTTTATTATGCGTAATGAGAGATAATAATGATTGAATAAGCGTATTGGACTGCGTAAAAAAAAAGCAAATTTTGCAAGTATTTTAAAACAGAGAAAATATTTTTTATCATACATCTTTATAATGCGTATATAAAAATGTTAAGGCTTAAAAATTGCTTTGAAAACGGTGAATAATTAAACCAAAAAACAAAAAAACGGAGAGTATATCAACGAGAAGGTCTTAGACAACAACGATTATTTGTAAGGTTTACAAAATACTCTTAGTGGTAGGACTTAATAGAAATTTTATACTCCCCTATTCATTGAGAATGAGACATTTCTTTATTGGGTCAATTCACTGTTCTATTTCTATTATGAAAAAGGAAAATTTTCCACTTACTCGAAAACATTTCTCTACTGGGTCAATTCACTGAAAATGTTTCATTTCTATTACGATAAAAGAAAATTTTTCCACTTACTTGTAAGCGGTCCCCCACCTCTCCTTGATTTTAATGCAAAACTCAAATGAAACTCAAATGTCCATTCTCTACCTCTCCTTGATTTTAATGCAAAACTCAAATGAAACTCAAATGTCCTTTCTCTGTGAATAGGAGAGAATATTTATTATTTTTGTTGATTGGAAATTTATATCAACAATATTTTCAGGAAAAATTAACACTAATTACTTATACATTTGTCCATTGTTTCATTATGAACTCTTTTTTTTTTTTGAAATGTTTTTATTTAAAATATTAAGACCAAAGTATGTATTATTGTCTATTGATAGAAAACACTTAGAAAGCATAGATTATTGTTTACTATTAACGATAGATAAAAATTTAAATTATTAATATCAATTTTTTCAATTAATCAAATAAATTATTATCATATTAAATTATTAAATTATTACTTCTAACGATAGATTAAAGTTTAAGAAGTGAAGGCGGTAAAACAAACTAATCTTCATAAAAGAAAAAAAAATCATTACCAATTGCTTTGAATTATGTTCCGGGAGATAAATCTTGAAAAATTCAGGACGATGATGTTGTGTAATGGATTCCATCAATGATGGTCTTCCTCTTCTCCTTTTAACCGGCCTTTCCATTGTTAATGTTTGATAGGCTAGGGTTTAAAGCTACAAAAGAAACCTCAAAATTACTAATTATATTCTGTTTTCATAGTATCATATAATCATAAAAAAATTACAGAATAACATAAACAAACATGCAGAATGTTTGAAATTCATCACCAATTCAATGTATATATCAACAAAAATATAAAAAAATTGCATAAAATTACAAAAACAATAGAATTAGCGGCGATCAAAATTGAAAAATCAATCGATAATCATCATCACCTATATGTGCCTTCCGATCCAATTGTTAATTTAATCAAAGAATAATAGTAATATGCTTCTAATTGAGTACTTTGAGGCTTGAGCACTTCAACAGTATAATAAGCGATAGAGAATTTTGGCGAAAAAGATGGGCGCTTTGGAGTTCGTGGAGAAAGTAGATGTTTTCGGCTTTTGGCGTTGAACATCCTATTTTATACTCCCTCACACCATTATAGGACTTCCGAAATATTTGCTACATTTTGTTTTTTAACACTATTTATCGTTTAAGCTTATTTTATATATTGCGGCTAATATATAAATAATAATATAGTCAAGTGTGATTTTATTTGAATCGTCTAATCGCATATTTTCATAATATAAACTTTTTATAATTTTTAAAGGTGTATGATTTGACATAAGTGAACAAAACTTTTTATAATTTTTTACCTACAATCAATACATTTTGACGCATTTTGATGTGTTTGTCGGATTGCTTATATCTAAAATTATATTCAACTAAAAATTATAAAAAATTGATATTATAAAAGTTTCTGATGAGACGAATAAAATAAGATCCCACATAACTATATTTTTTTCTGGTTTAATAGTCGCACTAGGTAAAACACACACTATCAAATGATGAATAGTGTACAAAATGAAAATGGTGCAACTAAAAAAACCATGAAAGTAATTTTTCTTATTTTTTCTTACTTTTAAGTTTAGTAGCACAAGTTAATGGTCCCCATCAGTTTATTAATACTTATTATTATTAATATTATTAGTATTATTATTCGGAAAATTTACTTTTAAAAATCCGACATTTTGCTTGTTCTCTTTTAAAAATCTCATCTTTTGAGTAATTTTAAAAATTCGACCTTTTGCCACCGTTTTCTTTCATAGAACATTTTTACCGGTGACTGGATAAATTTGAAAATTCATTATTTTTTAAAAGTGAAATTAACCGGTTGTTCAGATAAGTTAGGGAGGTATGTACTATAACAGAAACCGGAGGCAAAAGGTCGGATTTTTAAAAAATAATCAAAATGTGAGATTTTTAAAAGAGAACAAGCAAAAGGTCAGATTTTTAAAAGTAAATTTTTCTTCTTCTTCTTCTTCTTCTTCTTCTTCTTCTTCTTCTTCTTCTTCTTATTATTATTATTATTATTATTATTATTATTATTATTATCATTATTATTATTATCATCGTATTAAGTGTATCTTGTTCATAAGAAATATTATCGGTGTATCCAAGGCTGGCCCTAGATATTTTGGGGCCCTGAGCGAAATTGCACATTGAGGCATTTTTTCTTTGCAATTTAAAACCTATATGGACCTTCTACAACTAGGTTCAAATATTTAGGGAGCCCGAGGTGACCTTAGGGGGAGAAGTTGTTGCATGTACGACTAGGTTCAAATATTTAGGAGCTGTGATTCAGAGTAACGGGGAGATTGATGGAGACGTTACTAATCGTATACAAGCAGGTTGGCTTAAGTGGCGAGCAGCAACCGGGGTGCTTTGTGATAAGAAGTTCCCGAGGAGATTAAAAGGTCAATTTTACCGCGTAGCGATTAGGCCGGCGTTGTTATATGGGACAGAATGTTAGCCCGTAAAGAAGGTTTTCGAACAGAGGATGGATGTAGCGGAGATGCGTATGTTGAGGTGGATGTGTGGTAATACTATGATGGACAGGATAAGAAACCAGGAGTTCGGGAAGACGTTAGGGGTTGCACCTATCTCCGCAAAGATGCGGGAGAATAGGTTGAGATGGTTTGGACATGTGCAGAAGAAGGCACATGACGCACCAGTAAGGAGGATCGAATACATCATAGTGGAGGGCAAGAGAGGTCGAGGAAGACCTAGGAGAACATGGGAGGAACAAATTAAGAGTGACTTGCTTGAACTCCACCTCTCTAGGGACCTGACCATGGATAGGGACAGTTGGCGGCGCCTTATCCACGTCCCAGATTACTAAACTCGTCCCTTTTACCCTCCGTTTGTCTTTGTCTTTGCCCGTCTTGGTTGCTCTCTACCTTTTGCCTGCTCTTATATTGGTATTTGTATTTTTGCCTTTGCTCTATTTGTATGCACAGAATTGAAGTCTTATATTTTGCTTGTTCTCTATGCTTGGCTAACATGGATGTAAGATGCAGGATTTCAGATATCTGCAGGTTCCTCTCTTTGAAGACCCTTGAGCCGAGGGACTCTTTTGACCGCCCTTTTCCTATGGGTATGAGACGCCGTCTATCTTCCCTCCCCAGACCCTGATCATAGATATAGTCTATGAACGGGATATACTGGGTATGATGATGATGATGATGATGGACCTTCTACAACCATTAATTTTGTTTTTTGACATGGGGCCTTAGGCGACGGCCTCTCTTACCCACCCTTAGGGTCGGCCCTGGGTGTATCCATATCAGTTTATTAATACTTGTGTCAATTCTTAAAAATTGTAATATCTTGGGGACGATAAAGGGAATTGAATATTATTATTGGTCGTTGCTTGATTATGTGACATGATTTTGAGAATTTGTACAATAAAAAGGTATGAGACATAATCTCAAAAACTTAGAGTAACCTATATAAACCAATATAATTATAAGGGTCGTTCACAAGAATAGTTTTCTTTAATTCGTTTTAATATGTAAGTCTGGATCATTCATAATCATACTTCATATTGTTAAAAGCAAGTGACAATATTTATGATTTTGACGTTAACTTTGAACACTTAATCGAACATGTCTTAGAGTGTACTTTAGAGAAGGACGATAAGGATGTGTCGAGTTACGTAAGTTTAAAGTTTGGAATGTTTGATGAAGTGTTGCTTGATCGAGGCAACAATAATTGAATGTCAGAGAGCTCGCTCGACCCACCAAAGGGTCACTCGACCTGTCGAGCGAAATGGGGTTGATCGAGCAGCATGTTCAGAATGAGACAGACGGTATTCTGAAGTCTCGCTCGACCCGAGCAAGGGGTGGCTCGACCCAAGATCAGTCGAGCAAGCTTGTCAGTGAGTCACATTGGATTCATTTTGTGCAGTTTCTGTCTTGTGAAGCATTTAGTGGGATGTTTAATTGCTTGTTTATTGTCATGCTTTATTAGTATGTTAATTAGGGAGTTACATGTGATTTATGGTGATTAATGAGGGAATTCTATGAGTGATGAATTCCTACTCTAAGAGTGATGAATTCCTACTCTATAAATAGGATTCATCACTCATAGAAACATTAACCACAAACACACATACTTGTGAGGGCTAATACTTTGCTTGAAACTCTAAGGGGGTGTTTGGTATAAAGAGTGGAAAGGAAATGGAAAGGTTAGTCTTAAAGAAGGGTAACGGAAACGATAAGGGTTATTGTAATTAGTTATTTGGTATAATTTGGTAAGGGAAACACATTATTTTACTTCTCCGTTTTACTGTTTAGTATATCCATATACATAGGAAGAAATCAATTATTCTTCAAATTTTTTCCCCATTATTTTGCTATTTGCCTCTACAGCAATCAAAGTGATGAACGACCATTTACAACAAACAAAGTCAATCCTAAAAAAATAAAAAAAAACAAAAAAAAAATTTAACTTTCCCCTACATTACTGGGTCTATTACTACTGAAAACTGGACTTTTGGTATAAAACAGAAAAAAAAAACACATTATTTTAAATTATTCACATGGGCTGAAATTTGATTGTCATAAGTGCAGGTGATGAAGATAGAAGTGTACCGAAAAGATAAGAATATAGAAAGAGGGAAGAAAGGGAATTTGTTACCAAGGTTAAATGAGAGGAAACAAAATGAGGTTATTTGTTACCCTTAAGTAACGGATTCGCTTAACCAAATTTGATACCAAACAAAAAGTAAGCTTATAAGTTAATTGAATCCCTTACCTACATAGAAAAAACCATTAATTAACACCCCTAAGAGTGTATTGTTGAGTTCATTTATAATAAACATCGTTTGAGGGGGACGTATCAAAGATACCTCATAAACACTTTTGTTCTTTTGCATTGTTTTTCTTTTGTGTTTTTCATTGTTGAACCTCTCTAATGCCGTTCATTTCACATATCATCTGTAAAAATTGATACATTGTTGTTTGGACACATACATCAAATAAAGAGAATCAAAATAATAATAAATTAATACTACTCTTAGCGGGGCTCATAATCATCATTTTAAAATACCATCTATCTTTAAACCGTGAAATTTAACTAAAGAGAGTATTTAAATGAATAAATATTGATTGAGATACATGATTAAACATCAAACTATGTTATAAGTATTGTTTGTTTTTTTTTTTTTGCTCAAAAAAAAAGTATTGTTTGTTTAAATGAATAATTGATAATGATATCACCTAGAGATTGTGTTTCTTTTTTTTCTGAAAATCTAGAGATTGTGTTTCTTAAATGAATATACTCCTATTAAAATTAGATGGCACTAAAGATATTAAATTATATCAAATTCATGTATCAAACAATCTCATCATAGATATGTCTGATATTTGAGTTAAGTAGCCTCATAATAGCAACTTTTACCTTATTGTTTTGGGATTATCTTACCATAAAACGATTTCATACAAAACGACCTAAATTATAATTATAATTATAACATAGAAAAAGTTTCTAATTTTAATATCCAAAAGGATTTTTATACCGATGCGTTATCCCGTTACATTATAACAGGAAACAAAATTACACTTCTAGTGTTAGGGCAAAAGCTTCTTATATACACATCAACCTTGTTCCCAAAAGATGACTTTGGCTTCATGATACACATTCACATACAATGAAGTTGTCTAATTGGAGCAAATTTGCAACAACACAATTTCTTTGATTTGTCTATCATCACCAACGACAACGTCAAATTCACACTTGTCACCCTCGACGATCTTACATTTACTATGAAAATCTTTCCATCCACTACTAACTCGAACACGTTTCCTGGTTGTCTGAACAATTTGCGCTACCTGCGAAACCCCCTTCTTGTACTGCAGAAGTATATCTTTTTTTGGTCTGGGCAACTTTATGTTGTTTTCTCTGAAAACGGCGGCAGGAATATGCTGCACAAGAACACACAATAATACTTCATACTAGAATTTATAGTGATAAATGGGTGCACCAAACAAGAACATATACGACGAAAACTTTACCATATATCTTCCATCAACGAATTTTGACAATCGTATGTTCTTCGATTGAACGGTTCTTTCTTGAACGACTTCAGGCATTGCTTCAGATGAATCTGCAAGCATATTAGTTATGATTATTTATCGGAATACACACGAAAGGATGGGCATCTTCATAGTGATCCACAACTTACCATCAGATACTTCTATTGGTTCATGTAACACAGTGTTTGTTTTTTCTTCTTTAAGGCATCCATTGATACTGAATATTTTGACAATGAACACAGTGTTTCCGCTGTAGGAAAAAATTAGAAACTCTCCTAGCTCTAATGAATTATCGATCACAAAGCGATCCCAACCCTTTTTCATTAGTAGTTTCCTTTCATCGTGTTCCAACTCTATATTCCAATCTTTTCCTTGTAAACTTTTCAAGACGACTTTGCTTGGAATCCTCCCATTGAAGTTGTTTATAAACGCAGGCGGTATTACCTGCAAGATTTAACACAAAGTTTATTTATATATGTTCCTACAAAGTTTTAGGCCTACTATGAAACAAGACGCCTTTCTGTGAATGAATGCGCTACCATCACTATATAACACAAGAAATTTACTATTCGTGTTTAAACTCGAAGGAAACCAAGAAAAGGGTTCATATTCTATACTGATGGCATTTAGACATTTATTTCATTATGTCAAGCAAGATTTCTCACTTGAATGTAGCTTGTACAAAATTCAGTAGATCTATATGCTTGGGGGTTCATATTAACCACGCTCAACCTCCAACAACCAATACCCGCAAGCAAAAGTAAACCAATAATAATCGTCTAGTGCCAATACAACCCTAATATATGTAATGACTCAATAAATCAAGTGCAGTTCTTATTTATGTAAAGTTGTACATGATATTTGTTACCAAAGGATAATCGGAAACAACTTTTTTTGTTAATGCTATCACAAACAAGGGTAAAGTTATGTACACCGAACCCTCCAACATTAACCTAGGTGGGATTGTGGGAGCCACTTAACGGCATTAGGGTAGTAAAATAATGTTGTATAAATTAGCACATAGAAAATTAAAACTCTAAACTAAATCATGGTAATAGGATGCTAATTGTTTGAATATAATTACACAAATTCTTGTGTGAAACGGTCTCACTGAGACATTCCTCATATATGGGTTAATCAATCAAATTTATACAAATATTAGTATATGAGCTCCTTGTTTTGAGGTCGTCTCACCAAGAGAGAGTCTCGCAAAAATAGCTCATAAGGGAATGCTATGATGAATTAATCTCTATAAATCAATTATAATGCATAGACTCATAGATGTAAAACAGATAAAGATTAACAATATTAAATAAAACAAGATGATCTTTCTTTTCTTGACAAAGAAAAATACACATAAAACATTACTTATTACCAATTGCTTTGAATTATAATCCGGCAGATAAATCTTGAAAAATTCAGGTGGGTGTTGTGTAGTGCATTCCTTTGATGGAGTTTCCCTTCGCCTTTTCATTACCCTCACCATTTTTGATGTTTAATTCACAGTATTCAAGACTAGGAATCTAGGACTACAAAAGAAATTCCAAAATTATTAAATTTTCATCATATAATGATCAACAAATTTCATAGAATACTACCCACATCCAGAATTTTTGACATTTATCAAAAAACCAAATTCCCTATAAATGTATAAATTTTTGCACATAATTACCACAACAAAAGAATTAATGGAGATCAAAAATTAATCATGATTACCCATAAAGATTCATCAAAAAATACCTAGAAAATTTATTTTGTTTGTAAAAGAGTACCTGCTAACAGAATGCTACTAACCCCGCTAGATTTTCAAATTTAAAAAAATTCAAAAGTTTAGAAAGCTTATGGCAATTTTCATTCCCAGGAACCCAATTTGAAGTCTCTTTAAAAATTCATCTTCTTCAGGTCTCGTGGTCAAAAATTCAGTGGCGTCCATCTACAGTTGAGGTCAAAAATTGGATATGGGGTCTTCATTATCCAACTTAAATACAGTAAATCAAAAGACGGTCACTTGTAGCCAAACAAAGCCAACCCACGTGCCATACAAGTTTTACTAAAGTTTTTAATTTTTTTTTTAAAATTGAAAAATGTAACGGGGTCAGTAGCATTCTGTTAGCGGTACTTTTTCACAAACAAAACAAATTTTTTAGGTATTTTTTGAAAAAAAAAAATATTTTAGGTAGTTTTTCACAAAAGAGCTGTTTTTTTTAGGTATTTTCCAACAATTTTTCCTGAATTTTTTATACACCATAACTCTACCATTTTTGGATTTGAGGAGAAAAATATAATTTAGATGAAAAATAGTAGAGTTAGGGTTTATATTTTAGGTAAAAAAAGTTAAAATCGATGGCATTTGAAATGATGAGTCGCATTTATAGACGCGACACCCACAAAGCTTCGAAATTAACGTTTGTTAACGTTTTATGTGCACAAAGGTCACTGTAGAACAATTTAGTAAACCTTGCCGTATAAATCTTTTTAAAAGTTTTGGTTACCGCGTGGATAATCCATCTAGCATATCAAACATTACCGCAAAGGCACAAACTGTGAATGTTAAACGGTTCAAGTTGAACTAAGCAAAAGAGCGAAGATTTAACACTAGCTAGCAGATTAATCACAAAATCACCCAGTTCAATAAAAATTCCAAAAACAAACAGCAGAGCACGAGATAGGAGAACAAACATTTCAAATATTAAAATTAAAAATTCAAAAACACCCAAGTTTTTTGAGAGTAAAATGGAATCAAAAACGGTGAAGAAGACAGAGATATGAAAAAGGGCTAAAACATGAGCTTTAATGGAAGCATGGAGTATTGGGGAGGGGTACCAAAATAACCTGATGATGCTGAATGCTGATTGCTGAATGGAAGCATGGAGTATTGGGGAGGAGACCTCACACAAATGAGAAGAGAAGATGAAGTACTCTAATATTGGTAGGAGTTTTGCAGGAAATATTGGAGTAAGATTTTGAATTTTTGCCAAAAATAATGACCCACTAATTACCCAATTTTTCTATTTAGCCAACTTTAATTGGTTATTTACCAAATTACCGATGTAAGGACAATTATTTGTATTTAGTGAAATTAATGGTACTCCATCCGATCTTATTTATTCTTTTACTTTGGGTTTTTCACAAATAGTTCTTCTATTCAGTTTTAGTTGCACCATTGGGTTTGACACACTTTTTAAAGGCCGTCAAATCAGTATGGTAAAAGTAGTGATGATGTATGATTGATGATCATATGTGAGGTAGAAATAAAAAAATTATTATAAGTTGTTAGAAATTATGCAACAGAACACAAAATGAGGAGAAGTATTTCATTGATTGAGAAAATCAGTAGTTTACAAGAGGGTACAATCACCTATATATAGGAAAATAAAACTAAGACAGCTAAGCAACCTAACTAACTCTAAAACAGAATATAAAGTTGTTACAATTTAATAGACTACATAACTAACAAGTTGCCTTTTATTGATCAATCCTTCTGCATAGAGACATTGTTGTTGCTGTTGTTCTTTGAGAGTTGCTCCTTGCCACTGATTAAGCACAACTCCAGTACCCTTGTTGTTAGACTAAGGCTGATGAGGATATCAAGCTTTACTAATCTTAACATCCCCCCTCAAACTAGGGGTTAATAACTCCTAGTTTGTGTAGAAGCTTTTTAGAATGTATAGAGGGAAGAATCTTTGTAAACACATCTGCTAATTGATTTCTTGTAGGTAGATAAGATAAATGTAATAATCCTTCTAAAACCTTCTCTCGTGTAAAGTGACAATCAATATCTATATGTTTAGTTTTTTCGTGGAAGACTGGATTTTTTCCAATGAATATGGCCGACTGGTTATCACAAAACAATGTAACTGGTTTGTTAATGTGTACACCAATTTCTTGGAGTAATCGAACTAGCCAAGTAACTTCAGAAGCTGCACTTGCCATGGCTCGATATTCAGCTTAGCTTCTGAACTAGATTTAGAAACAGTTTGCTGCTTTTTGCTTTTCCAGCTTATAGGGGAATTTCCTAACATCATAACATATCCAGTGATAGATTTCCTCGTGTCAACACAAGATCCCCAGTCTGAATCAAAATAGGCTTGAAGAACCAGCTTATCTTTTCCTTGTAATTTAATTCCTTGACCACAAGTAGAGAACACATAGTTAAAAGTATGAAGCAAGGCTTCCCAATGTGAGCTCCTTGGTTTTTGCATAAATTGACTCAAACTTTGCGTGGCAAAAGCTAGATCAGGTCTAGTGTTAGTCAAAAAATTGAGTTTTCCTACTAAACTTCTATAAATAGAAGGATCTTCAAGAAGAGTCCCTTCTTCTGCAGATAGTTTAGTATTTAAAGGCAAAGGAGTGACAACATGCTTGAATTGTGTAACCTTACTAGTTGCCAAAAGCTCTTTAGTAAACTTAAGTTGAGTAAGGATCATTCCATCATTTTGATAGCTTACTTCTATGCCTAGAAAAAAATGTAATTCTCCTAGGTCTTTGATAGTAAAAGTTTTATCAAGGTGTGTTTTTAAGCACTAGATTTCTTCATTATCATCACCAGTAATGATGATATCATCAACATAAACTGCACATATAGTGATCCTTTGATTGTGTTTCTTTATGAATAATGAATAATCATTTTTTGATTGATTGTAACCCAAGGATTTCAGCTTATCTAGTAATTTGATGTGCCACTATCTAGATGCTTGTTTAAGTCCGTAAAGAGATTTTTTTAAAAGGCAAGCCTGATTGGGTTTGCATGGTAATCCCTCAGGGATCTTCATGTATACTTTTTCATGTAAATCCCCATGTAGGAAAGCATTGTTGATGTCTAATTGGTGAACTTTCCATTTTGAGCTTGCTGCAATAGCTAGAATACATCTAACAGTGGCCATTTTTACAACAGGGGAGAAGGTTTCTTCATAGTCTATTCCATGTTGTTGGTTATAGCCTTTGGCAACTAAACGAGCTTTAAATCTTTCTAGGCTTCCATCAGCCTTTAGTTTGACTTTATATACTCGCTTACTACCAATGGTTTTCTTTCCCTTTGGGAGCTCAACAATTTCCCAAGTGTTATTTCTTTCTAAAGCATCAAGCTCTTTATTCATAGCAATGATCCAATCTTGATTTTGAGAAGCTTCTTTGTATGTTCTAGGTTCTATATATTGGTTATGAAGAGACACAATTTTATGATGTGAGCTGGATAAATCTTTATGTTTAACAATATTACACCATGACTGGTTTTTGCTCATGCAAACATACTCTTGCAAATATTTTGGTTTATGTGATTCCCTCATAGTTTTTCTTTGAAGTTGTGGGGGAGACTTCTTATAATCCTCTCTGGGAATTTTATCCAAATGTTGTTTTATAGTGTTTTCCTCATAGTTATTACAAGGTATATTTTCTTTATAGGAATGATTGCTATTAAGAGGTAAGAAAAATTGCTTAATAGCTTCTTGATCTATGTTTTTATGATGAAAAGGAAAAAACTTTTCATAAAACTTCACATCTATTGATGTGTGAACAATTTTTGTTTTTATGCAATATAGCTTGTATGCCTTTTGTTTTTGAGAATAGCCAATGAAAATATTTGGTTGAGCTTGGGGATCAAATTTGCTTCTATCCCTTTTTAAGGTAGAGGAAAAGCATAGGCATCCAAATGCCTTTAACATTTTGTATGAGGGCTTTTTCTTATGAAGTTTTTCATAAGGAGAGATATTGTTCAGGATACTCAAAGGCATCTTGTTAATAATGGGAACCGCTGTTTCAACACAATCTCCCCAAAAGGTAATGGGAAGTTTTGATTGGAAGAACAATGCTCTTGACACTTCAATAAGGTGTCTATGTTTTCGTTCAACCACCCCATTTTGTTGGGGTGTGTTTATGCAACTGGATTGATGGCTTATGCCTTTGCTATTATAGAAACTTAATGTTTCCCCTTGGGATAATTCTTTCGCATTATCCGTTCTAACAATTTTGATTTGTTTCCTAAATTGGGTTTCCACATATGCACAAAAATTTTTAAAGAAAGCCAAAAAATGACTTTTATGTGCAATTAAGAAAATCCATG
>CM033456.1:15313279-15439175 GCA_019425755.1 Amaranthus cruentus
GCACTTGATGATTGTCCAAAGCGTTGTTCTAGTTCTTCCCAAATTTCTTTGGCTGTGTTTAGCCAAATGATGGTTTTAGAAATCTTCTCATCAACTGCATTAAGGAGCCACCCAATGATTACATCATTCACCCTATCCCAAGCCCTAGCCAAATCTTGATTATGCACTGCTCTTTTCACAGTACCATTGACAAAACCCAACTTATTTTTCCCTGATAATGCAATAGTAATTGCTCTTTTCCACCCCTTGTAACCTGTACCTGAGAACACATTGTTGACAATCTTCATCCCTGTATCAGTGGGGTGAAGATAGTAGGGGCTGGATGGGTTCTGCGTTGGATCAACAGGTTGTTTATCACTCTTATTAGTAACCATGTTGAAGAATCAAGATAAAGAAAGAGGATGTTTGGGTTCTTGAAAAGATGAATACCCAGATCAGTGTATAAGAACTGATGGGTTTAACTCTGTGTTTGGATGAATGAATATGGGCAGAAACAAAGGTGCGCAGATTAGAAGAGCATGAAATTGTCTGATACCATGTTAGAAATTATGCAACAGAACACAAAATGAGGAGAAGTATTTCATTGATTGAGAAAATCAGTAGTTTACAAGAGGGTACAATCACCTATATATAGGAAAATAAAACTAAGACAGCTAAGCAACCTAACTAACTCTAAAACAGAATATAAAGTTGTTACAATTTAATAGACTACATAACTAACAAGTTGCCTTTTATTGATCAATCCTTCTGCATAGAGACATTGTTGCTGCTGCTATTCTTTGAGAGTTGCTCCTTGCCACTGATTAAGCACAACTCCAGTACGCTTGTTGTTAGACTAAGGCTGATGAGGATATCAAGCTTTACTAATCTTAACATAAGTAGATAGTGGTTGTGACTTGTGGGTATATTAAATAATTAATGGGATGATGTATGATTGACAGTGATAGTGGAGTAGGAATAAAGTGAGGATAAAATAAGTACTTCATTTTTGCCAAAAATAGTAATGTTGAAACTTCCAAAAATGGTAAGTGTTGCAAATAAAATGGAACGGAGGAAAGGTAGATAGAATATTTGGATTGTAGTAGGCATTATTTTAATTAAATAGTAGTGTGAAGTAATGATTGTATTGGAAGGATGAGAGTGAAAATAATTAAATAGTAGTGTGAAGTAAGAAAAATGGGGTTTTACGGGGTAAAAGTGGGATGAAAACTTTCCAAAAATAGAAAGTATTCTAAAGTGGAAGAACTTTTGAAACTACTCGTTATAATAAGGTGGAAGAACTTAAAAGAACAGAGGGAGTAATAATTTTCTTATATTCTTTAATGTTTTACTTATTTGAAATATTTTACGGAAAGAGTTATTTGATTAATATTTTTTAGACATATTTAGACGATCAAATATATTCATGTGAGATCTCGTTAGAATTCATCTTAATGTATATTTTTTTATTATGTATGTATTTTTTTATAGTTTTTTATGCTTATTTAGAGATATCAGCAGATCTTGGGTAAGACCGTCTTAGAATAAGACGCGGCCCAATTTGGAGTCCATTAGCTTTTTTTCCTTAATCTGTGCATTTTTCAATTTTGCTCTTAGAGGTATCAATTTTTACCTTAAATATATCAATTTTGAAAAATTGATATATTTAAGGTAAAAATTGATACCTCTAAGAGCAAAATTGAAAAATGCACAGATTAAGGAAAAAAAAGCTAATGGACTCCATATTGGGCCGCGTCTTATTCTAAGATGGTCTTACGCAAGTTTTTGTGTAGAGATATTAAGGTTTAAAATTTGCTTAGAAAATTGTGCAAAAAGTAACGAGATAAACAAAATAAAGGAGGGAGTGTTATACTTGATAGACTTCCTTCTTTTAGAAATACTCGCTACATTAGTGGTAATATCTATCTATCAAGTTTCTTTTATTTATTGTGGCTAATGCGT
Source organism: Amaranthus cruentus (assembly GCA_019425755.1). NCBI lineage: Eukaryota > Viridiplantae > Streptophyta > Magnoliopsida > Caryophyllales > Amaranthaceae > Amaranthus > Amaranthus cruentus. The sequence goes on from CM033456.1 coordinate 15,315,221, forward strand.
AAAATACAATATAGTCAAGTTGAAATCTTATTTTAATCGTCTAATTGAATACTTTTATGATATCAAATTTTTTAAAATTTTTAATTAGGCGTAGTTTAAGATATAATTCATTAAACTTATGCATTGAAATGTAGCAAATATAATAAAATCGACGAAGTATATTAAGTTGTTACATGAGTTAAATTTAGTGGAAAAAGTAAATTGAATTGTAGAATAAGACAAAAAAATAAGTGGACGAAAAAAATAAGTGATTAAGATTTAAGATGGATAAATAATATAATACTCCCTCGTTATTTATTGTTCTGGTTTACTTTTTGCACAGTTATTAAAGTAAATTTTGAGTTTTAATATCTATAAATACACATTATAAAAAAAACATATAATATAAAAGTATACATTAAGACGAATCTAACAAGATTTTACATGGATTAATGGATATACTCATATATATATATCTTAAAAATCTTAATCAATAATCTCTCCAAAATAAAGAATATTAATCGAGAAGAACATAAGTATTATAGTATAAGTTTGTAGAAAATATAGTATAATTGATATCTACAATTTTATCCATTTTGTTTTTCGAGGTTAATCCAAAAACTACGTGAACAACATCATTGGAATTCACAAATTCTTAAATAAAGGGGGTGTTTGATAAATTAGCTTATTGAGCAATTTTAGCTTATTTGGATATAAGTAGAGGGTTGGGTGTTCAAACCAGCTAAAGATAGTGTTTGGTGAATTAGCTGGTTGAAACAGCTTATTGATACGAATAAGCTGTTTTTGAACAAGCTGCTTATAGCAGCGGATTCAAAATCAGCTGGTCAAACCAGTTAATAAAATCAGTCACTATAATCAGCTATCAACTATTTGTCAAACACCCTCAAAGTCGTTTCATTGTAAGATGACAATTGGATATTCAGCTCAAACTACTTTTTTAAAAAATTGTTTTTTGTACAAGTATGACATTCAGATTTACTTTTTTTTCTTTTAATTATTTTTTTCTGATGAGCCTTTTGTATGAACTCGTCTCACGATAAAACAGTCTCATACAAAACTCCAAATTTGGGGTTAAGTGTGGGGTGTGTGACCAATATTAAAAGTCTACAAATAGAAGAGTATAACCCTTCACAAAGTGAAAATACTGCTAGAATATAGTTCTAAAAATCGAAGAGTAAACCTTACAAAGTGAAAATAGAAACCCAATCTTGATTCTTGAGGTTGATTTGTTAAAAAAAAAGAAGAAATATATATATATTGACATTGATTGCTTCACGTTTTAGACTCATCTCATAATCACCTTCGCTAAGTCTCCTTCCCTTTCTTCATCTTCCTCCTTCAATTCAATCATCCATCAATCACCCAGAAATTTCCCCCAATTCGATTTGCCTTTCTTCTAGATTCTTCTAATAATTCACTTTCAAACTCATCATCTTCCACCATGCCCACTTCACCACCGCCGCAGCCACAATCACAGTCGCCGCCGCAGGAACAACCACCGATTTTGCCATCTCCGCCTCAAGAACTTCTATCCGTGTCCTTCAACCAAGATTCAACCTGCTTTTCCGCTGCCACATCTTCTGGTTTCCTAATATTCAACACAAACCCATTTCGTCCAATCTTTAATCGAACTTTCTCCCACTCTCTCTCCTTTGTTCATATGCTCTTCCGCTGCAATATACTTGCACTAGTTGGTGGTGGTCCGAACCCTCAATTCCCACCTCATAAAGTTATGCTTTGGGATGATCACCGTTGTTGCTGTATCGGTGAACTCTCATTTCGTTCAGATGTTAAGTCTGTTCGTCTTCGACGTGATCGAATAGTTGTCGCTCTTTTGAATAAGATTTTTGTCTATAATTTTGCTGATTTGAAGCTTTTGCATCAAATTGAGACGGTTTCTAATCCTAAGGGTTTGTGTGAGGTTTCGTGTTTGGCTAATTCCATGGTTTTGGCTTGTCCTGGGATACAAAAGGGACAGATTAGGGTTGAGCATTATCAGATTAAAAAGACTAAGTTTATTATGGCTCATGATTCTAGGATTGCTTCTATGGCTTTGACTTTGGATGGTAGGTTGGTTGCTACTGCTAGTAGTAAAGGTACTTTGGTTAGGGTTTTCAATACGTTGGATGGTTCTTTGTTGCAAGAGGTAAAATTTCCTCTTTTTTAGTCTTTATTTTGCTTTTTTCATTTTGATTTTTCTGTACTTTTTGGTGAAGTTGGTTGTATTAATTGCTTAGTGCTATCTTATTCATTTTGAGGGAATTATGAATTCGTATAGGGAAATTGGCAACATTGATAATTTTTGTTTGGAATTGAGATCACTGATCACGTATTCATGTGATTGTGTTAATTTGAAAAGTGATTTGGATATGCATCATGATATTAAGTTGAGCTGGTAGGTTTTGTATGGTAGTGAAGAGTTGTTGGAACAAGAGCCAAATCACCTCGTGTTTGAGATGATATTGATCATATTGTAGCTCAAACCATGGCACACACCATAGAGGGAGATTATGGGTGTGCATTGGGGTGTGAATAAATGAGTATTGATGGCTTGAATGAAGCAATAAAAGGGGCTTCCTCGAACAGACCAGTAGTTGGAGACATAAATGAGTATTGATGGTTTGAATGAAGCAAGAAAAGGGGCTTCCTCGAACAGACCAGTAGTTGGAGACAGACAATGGTACGAGCAGTTTGGATGCTCGTTTTCTTTATAAAGTCCTCTTATACTGATATTGTGGGCTATTTAAGAGGCCAAGTAAAGCATTAGTTGAAGTATGGTGGCTATTACTACGGGAGAAATAGGGTTAGGAGAGACTTGGAGAGTCTTTTTTGTATTAGTATGTGAACTCCATTAAAGGATTGAATTTTGAGCTGTAGTGAGAGTTAGATTGTGAGTGGTATTAATCTTTAATGAAAGGTAAATTCCACATGGTAGCATTGAGTTTTCATGAAATGCTAGTGGTAGCAATCCACGTGGTAGCGTCCAGTTTATGCACAAATTAATGGTCGTAGCATTTTTCGTTAAAGTTCTCGTTAAATTCCGTTAAATTCATCATTTTGTAAGTTTTTTTCCACATGTAGGATCCAATTTTTGTTTAATTCATTATTTTAACATTTAATTCACCATTTTAACATTTAATTCACCAATTTAACATTTAATTCACCGAATTTATTAACGCCCATAAATATTGTAATAATTTTATTTTCATTCAAAAATAACACGATTTATTTAGCGACATTAATATTACTCGTTTGAAAATGACATGATCTATTGTCATTTTAGCAACATTAATATTTAACATTTAACATTTAATTCAACATGGTAGCATCCGAGGCTTAATGTGATGTTCACGGCCTCTCACACAAGGGACCTTTGTGCTAGAAATATGAATGTACAACAAGCCTCGGAATATGTTATATACTCTATCATCATATACCATACCACATATCGTGCTAATCCCATCATTTTCATCTTGAAAATCCCCCTTTTTCAATTCCTTTTTGTTGGTTGGAGCACGGGATATGCTATATATACAGTATTATGTCGAACAAAAGAATTAAACAACGAATTTACCTTTGCAACCTGGTTTAAGATAAGGATTACCCTCGAACCCATTTTGACATTTACAATTATAACCTCCGGCTTCAGACTCAACACACTCAGAATTCTTCTGACAAACATATGCTGTCATATTCTTCCTAGCTTTGCTACAATTTAGCCTTGATTGAATAGACTTAGAAATTCCAACTGACCAATCAAGCACAACAGGAGCTCTAGCAACAACTCTGTTTACACCAAATGTAGTATTAATAGTCAAATTGGAAAGATGACTATACCTAAAGCTCTGATTACCAGCAATAAAGGCATACCCACAATGTTGTGTATAGTAAAGGCTTCGCACCAATGGAGATAGAATTATCTTAAAGGTTTGTGTCCTGATCAGGATAGTTGTATGACGAATTAAATGTTAAATTGGTGAATTAAATGTTAAAATGGTGAATTAAACATAAATTGGACGCCATCATGTGGAAAAAATCTTACAAAATGATGATTTTAACAGAATTTAACAAGAACTTAACGGAAAATGCTACGGCCATTTTGTGCATAAACTGGATGCGACCATGTGGAATTTTCTTTAAAAGTGTTACCACTAGCATTTCATGAAAACTCAATGCTACCGTGTGTAATTTCCCTTAATGAAATATAATCTCATTTGAGGGGTGGTGTCCAAGACATGATTCCTATTGTTGTAAAGTTTTTTTTTTTGTTGCTTGTTCATACTTTGTTTTTTCTACATCTTTTCTCATCATTAGAGGATCCAAAAACCTTTCCTTTCAAAAATAGATACAAATTGAGTTGATAGACATTTTGGATGTAGTTGCCCCTGCACTTTGTGAAACAATTTAAATGCTTCCTTTTTGTAGTTAAAATGGTTCAGAATCATGTTATAAAGGATAATTATAATGCACATGTGTTTATGGCTTCAATCAAGCATGAGTTGGTTGGTTTTGCTTTGCATAGGTGAGCTTGGGTTTGATTTCTTGTAAACTAACCTTGTTTCTTGAACTCCTTAAAACATATATTTTGGTATCTGGTATAAATTTGGAGCTTATCTATGCTTTATCCAACTTTCCGTTTGTGCCACTAGCCCATATTCCTATCTCTTGGCCTTTCTCCGTAAAAAAACTCCTTCACTCTAGGCTTATTCAAAAATAGCGGACTCTACCCGTAAAAAGAGATAGAAGGGCTTATGCCATTCGCCATCTTCGCCCTAGTATTGTGATAAGGAACTCCTCTGTCTATGCTAATGAATTATGACTCCTCCTTTCTGGAATTCAGGCTTGTCAAAAGTGGAAATCTAGTAGTTGAGGAGGTGGAAGCTAGGGTGCAATAAATATTAGGGAGGTCTCTTTGAAATTTTAGTAATGTGTGAGCTTAGTATCTGCGTATTATAACTTTCTCTCTGTTTTCAAACTCCAACTAGATGAGAGCCACTTAAGATCATTGAAGTAATGTTTTTTGGTGTTGTGTTATATTTAATAGGAAAATTTACCAAGAATAATCCAACCTATTTGTGATTTTCCTACAATAATCCCACCTATTGATTAATCATGAATAATCCCAACTTTGAGGGTTATTTTCCTAGAGTAAATTCGGTGACCGGATGACTTGCTATAGCAAGTTTTATTTTTTTTTTAAAAAGATAAATTAAAATAAAATGTCAAAAAAACGTTAAAAGAATGTTCAAAAAACTTTATGATTTTTTTATTATTTAGAATTTTTTATGTAAAATTTCAAAGGTTTTCTCTAATTTTAAATTAATTTTCGGTTTACTTTTTTAGTGAATTACCTACTATAGCAGGTCATCGGGTTACCTAAGTTTACTCTAGGCAAATACCCCTTAAAATTGGGATTATTCATGGTTAATCAATAGATGAGATTATTGTAGAAAAATCACGAATAGGTCGGATTATTCTAGGTAAATTTTCCTATTTAATAGGTTTCACATTGGCTTTTGTGAAGCACTCTATTAATAGCTTTACTTACATGTACGTTGCTGATGCGTGACAGTATACACTATACATCAATTTTTCCTGCATGTTTTATACTTAGTGTTTATGGTGCGATTTCGTCTTGAACTTTTTGCTTGGTATCTAATTTCATAGGTTAGAAGGGGTACTGACAGAGCAGAGATTCAGAGCCTTGCTTTCTCTTCTAATGGACGATGGCTAGCAGCATCTAGTGACAGGGGAACCATTCATGTTTTCAACCTGAAGCTTGATTCCGGATCTTCGGGGAACAATGGGTTGCAGAGTCCACCCGAGCAACCAAATTCTCCACGTTCCCCTATATCATCCATCTCTTTTATGAAGGGTATCATTCTTATCCTTGCTGCTGAATGCTTTTGTAGGGATTCAAATACACTGAAAGCTATATGTGGTGTTACCATGCTTACCAACAGTCATTCGCTTTACGATAAAGAATTAAGGGTGCTGTCTGCTTGATGGTCCTGAATTCTTATTAGTGTCTTTTGACCTATATTATTCTCGTATATAAGAAGGTTTATATGATATATTCTCCTTGGGGGGGGGGGGGGGGATGGTTCTTGAACAAGTTTTTGGTAAGCTTAGAAACGGAAAAGGATATTTCATGTATTTAATGTGTATTTGACTATTCGTCATTGCCCCTTGATACTTTCTCTTCATCACATGAACCTTTTATCTACACTTTCTCTAACATTACATCTACAATGCTTATTTTTTCGTGCCGAAGCTAAAATGTGAAGAATATTAAGAGAAATTGGACTAGTATTAGAATGGAAAAATGTTGTGGATAGTAAGATATGACATTCAAATCAAAGTGAAAAAAGTTGCAGACATTTGGAGCCGCAAAATGAGTAATCAAGTTTTCAAGAATATTGTCAGTTAGAGCAAGTATCGTCTTTCCTAGAGGTCTTGAGATCGAATCTCAACTACCCTTCCCCTTCCCTCGGTCTACCTTGTAGAGTTGTAGTCCAAAAAAAAGAAGTCTTGAGGGATACAGTAACTGTACCTATTAGTTTGCATCTTTTTGGCTTCTTAGTTAATAGAACTTTTTTTTTTAGACCTATTTTTGAAACTATTTTGATATATAAGTTCCTCCCCAAACTAAATTGAAAAATAAGCTTCTTCTAAAATCGTTGTCTTTAACAGCATTTTCCTACCCTATTGGGCTGGAGATTGGGTTTTACATGTTAAGTGAAATCGCTGTCGATAACAGCTTTTTGTGACTTAAGTGAAGTCGCTTTTCCCAACAGCGATTTTGTTGTGCATGAGAAGTTGTATATATGTACAATGATACTCCTATATTTGTACAATGAAATCGTTGTTCCTTACAGCGTGTTTGCTCAATTTCATTTTTTTGTTTTTTTTTCCTGCCATGTATACATATCTCCTATAACACCATTTATTTTCCATCGAAGTACAAAAGCTCAAACACTTGAAAAAACCCAGCTGATTTAAAACAAAGGAAACAAACTCTTCTCCTTTCTCAATCTATTAATTTTTTCTTTCTTCAATTGATGGCGGCATCTGTTGATATCACCAATACTATCAACATCAACCCATGCAAAATTTGAAACTTAGTAAATATGCAAAATGTATATATATAGTTTTGAAAACATGGGTTAATGTTATGGCTTTTAATGATTGAACTGGAATCGGGTTGTTTTCCATTGTCAAGTTCTTCAATTGAAGATCTTTAATGGCGATTAATTGGTGACATGCAGAAATCGTGGAATCTAATTGAGGAATTGAAGATGAATTGGATGATTGATTTTATTTGACTTATGGGAAGGTGTGGAAAAAAGGGGTTTTAATTGAAGATAGGATATGAAACTTCAATTTTCTGATGGAACTTTTCAAGAATGAGAAAGATGTAGTAATGTCAAGGTGGAGGGAAATAGGTGGGAAGCATGTGAGCTACACGTGTAATGCCTTTACATAATTGAGGAGCTGAAATTGAGCAAAAACGCTGTTGGGAACAGCGATTTCAATGAAGAGACAAAACGCTGTTCTCGACAGCGATTTCACTTAACATGTAAAACCCAATCTCCAGCCCAATAGGGTAGGAAAACGCTGTTAAGGACAGCGATTTTAGTAGAAGCTTATTTTCCAAATTAGTTTGGGAAGGAACTTATACATCTAAATAGTTTCAAAAATAGGTTTAAAAAAAAAGTTCCTTTTAATAGTCGTATTGCCAATTGTGGTAGGGGAGATTGGAAGCAGATACAACAACAACAACAATGCCATAATCGACTACATGAACCAATATATCACTTATGGTAGGAGATAGAACAGTAAAAGAATTTATCTGAATGCAGTTGGAGTAAAAATACTTCAATATATTGTGGGAGCAAACAGCAATCGAGAAAGGTGGATAAAATAAATCGACACAGGGAGCAATGCTCTATTCATATAATAGCCCAAATTGCTATTGTAGGCAATCACAAATAACAGGGCACATCATAATATGAATAAACCTTTGAACTTTCTTTTATTATCGTTACCATACCTCTTAACGACTATGGAAATAAAGATTACTATCGGTATGTTGGACTTGTAATGTTATTAATTTTGAAGCCTTGGTGTGTTATTTAGACTAACTGCCTTGAAAGTGACCCCAATTTAAATACAATGCTCGATTTTCTCTTTGTGATCTTGTTTCATCTGTTATTGCAGGTGTACTACCCAAATATTTTAGCTCAGAGTGGTCGATGGCCCAGTTTCACTTGCAAGAAGGCACTCAGTACATCGTTTCATTTAGCCAACAAGAGAACACTGTTTTAATAGTGGGAATGAATGGAAGGTAAAAGATGGATTTCAGAATTTTGATTTCATTTGCATGCTATGTTCCATTTATTATTTTGAATTTGCAAACAGCTCACCTAGTTGATATAGGTGCTGGTTTCCCTGTGAAAAATATTTGATGTCATCTCATTTTCTATTCTAAATATGCAGTCTTGACTCTTGATATCTTGGTTGATGTTTAGAGTCATGGGCAGCCTAGTAGCTATACAATTAGTTGTTTTCAAATTGGAGATATACTTCTATATTAGTATTTCTTAATGTTGAATCTTCATTTCTGTCCTCTCCAGGACTGTAGTAAAACGCCTATCAGTCACTACCTATCAAATTTTATTAGATTGTCTAGTTTTTGTTTAAACTTTTTTGATAGTGTTGGTTTTTAGATGCAACTGATAAGAAAAAACGAGTATAAATTGAGCTTTAGACTTCATCACTTAGACCTTGATTCCATTCTCTTTGTGCTGTGTTTGTTTGTTCGAAAGAGATTTAGAGGGTTGGTCTGCTAATAAGGCTATTTTTATCTTCTTAATATTGTTGAGAATAAGAAAATGGCAGTTATTTAAGGATTTGGTTTGCTAAGCAACTCTTTCATGCTAATGAAATGGAGGGATGCTCTTTTGTTCATTTGGAATTCAAAACGAAAAGGGATGAAAATAGAGGGAACGGAATTGAAAGGAAAAGTATCTTTACATTTTTGTACTAACCAATTCTTTTTTAACATTGCTAAATGCTAAGACTTGGAAGGAAAACACCTTAATGTTCCCTCCTCCCCTGTCACTTGTGAAATGCAGTAATACTACTACACTAACATAGATCAAGTTGTTCTCCTATGGCTATCAGATGCAACTTCCCATGTTTATGATGATTATTTTTGGACGTTTTCCCTCTTTGAAACTACGAGAACCTGATTGATGGGATTTGTTTGAATGCAGCTTCTACCGATGTAGTTTTGATCCCATAGCTGGGGGAGAGATGAAGCAACTGGAATACCGAAATTTCTTGAATCCCGAAACAGAAGAGCCTGCACCCTGCTGATAGCTGCAATTGCTGATCACCTTCACACAAGTCTTCCTTCCTTTCTGTAAATTGTACATATATTATGAGTTTATGCCTGGTGTAAATGTTTTCTACTTAAAATGCATGGTGATAGTAGAAATGATCATGATGACTTGAAAGTTTGGGTTTCATGTCTTCCATAGTTTGAACACTATTTGATTTAATCTTTCGGGATTTGTTCTTTTAATTTTAGGCCTTTTTCTCCCTTTTTTTTGAATTAGAAATCATCCCATTGATTTTGCTTTGATGAGGAAGATTCTCTTCATCACTCTGATTATTCTGTGAGAAGGAAAAATCCTTAAATCTGCTAAAATAAGGAACCTATTTTCAGGAATTGGGAGAAATAAGTTCGTATTAAAAAAATGGAAAGATTATTTTTGCTGTGTTGTATTTTGCTCACTCCGCCATCTACAGGTTGAGTTTATTGCAAATGTTAGGTCGAACTTTGAGATTAATTTATTTTCATTGGGTTGTGAAGGGATGTTACCACATGGGTGACTGAGTAAACAAATTACAATCCGACTAAATTTATCCAAAACAAAATCTAAGCACAAAGCCCCTAATAATGTGGTTCGGGAATAGAGAAAAGTGAATCAAGTTGGAGCGGATAATCCATCATACTCGGTGAATTATGCGAAAAATAAAGTGGGTTAAAACACCATAAGTCAAAAGTTAATCCAAAAGCGATTTACTAAAATAAGGCCAATTTCATTTAGAAAAAGCTGAAACCCTCTTTGAACAGTTTCATAGCCTAAGCCAGAGTAAGCAACACATCAAAATGTGAAATGAGAGACACATTGAACACCAGTATGCCACCTATACATACTACTCGTTCGAGCCTGACAGCCTCTTCTTGAGCTTCGAGGTCGGAATGCCTTGCTTCGCCCTACAGCTAGTGAAGACGACTAATAAAATTGACAACTATAACCTATTTCAAATGTGAAGGTTATAAGCGTCTAACGGGGAGGTTTTGAGCATGTTCAACATGTTCGACCATACAATCACCAAAAAATTGAAGACCTCAAAATTAAATTATGTAGTATATGTTAAGTGTTTAAAGATTTAAAGTTTAAAAAAATATCTTAACTTTTGAAATTGCATAGGACCTTCAAAGAATTTGTCAATTTTTGCTCCGACTCTGACGTCTAAGATATAAACAAAATGTCATGGTTAGTAGAAGATTTGTACTAGATTTAAGCATCAAGAGGCATGATAGTTCAATTAGAATGATAAAATGTACGGATGGATACGGTATGCCCTCTACATACCCATACCGACCTAAAATTTTTAAAGCACCACCTACCAATGCGTTCAAATTCATCCCCGCCTATCATGTCCAATCGAATATATCTTTCTGAATTCACCAACTCCTAATTCACTTCTAATGTTAGTGTGAAACCAAACGGAACGGTGTGCACTCGACCCACCATAATAAAAACATTGACTGGTAGAGATTTATCTGCTTGCAACATATTTTTGTATAAAACATTCATTTACTGAATACTTAAATTCTTAATTGGAACTCTCATTCATCAACATTCAACTAAACACTTCCTTCACCGCTGCGCAATCCGCCCCTGCCACAGCTCACCGGATTCTAGTTGTTGCCTGCTTCCTTTCAATTTGTTCTTGGTGGGTAATTTGTTTACTTCATTTTTTTGATTAAATTTGCTTCAAATTGTTTTATTTGATGGGTAATTTGTTTCAATTTGTTTAGAACAATATTCTTGAAAAAATGGAGTCAATAACAAAATGGCCTGTGGAAGAACAAGATTTGCTAGCATGTTGTGGCAGCACCAAATTTGCCAAACAAATGACCGCTTTATCCCCCTTTTCCAATCTTAATCATGCTGTTGATGCTGCTAGAGAGATCTGGTTCAACAAAGTCTCTCTCTCTTCCACTCTAATTACTTGATCTTTTCATCAAATAGGTTTGATTTCTTCATCAAAAAAACCGAATTATGAATGTATTGTTATGAATTTTGTTGATGTAGGTTGACGTTTGTGGGTGGCTTGAAGCATTCTCAGCTCATCCCCAAATTGGCCAATCTGCTTCTTTGTCTCATGCTACAGAGACTAGTGCCCAGTTGAGTCTTTTCTTTCTCAAAAAAAAAGAGCAGTATTTTTGATAGAATCATGTTTGTGAATTTACCCCACGTAAGATCAGATTATTGGGTGTTCAAATTTGTCTTAAAATGGAGGTTTTTTACTATAAACATGTCTTTAATTAACCCCACATAAGATCAGATTATTGGGTGTGCAAATTTCTGTGAATAGGATAAGTTTTTTGGAAAGTGCCTTTGTTAAAATTAACCCCACATGAGATCAGATTGTTGGGAGGTCAAATTCTCTGAAAAAAGATGAATGTTTTGTAGTGGCCTTTGTTTAATGACCTCACATAAGATCAGATTGTTGGGTCTTCGAATTTCTCTAAAAAAAATGAATGTTTTGTTGAGGGCCATTGTTATTTCACCCCACATAAGATGAGATTATTGGGTGTTCTAATTTCTCTAAAAAGGATGAATGTTTTGTTATGGTCCATTGTGAATTAACCCCACATAAGATAAATAGGTGTTCAAAAATCAAAGGGCTATCAGTATTCTCCCAATTGCTAGGAATTTTAGATTAGTTGGTGACTTGGTGTTGCCTTTTTAGATGTTTTATTTGATTTTAGATGATTTTAATATTGAACGAGAAATGTTGCTTGATTGGAAAACCATTTATTGGTGAGATTAATGAGGATATTGGATAATCATAAAATTTGCTTCAATGGAGAATCATGGTTTAGCTTCGTGGTTGAGAGTTTTCCCTTTCACTCTTGTAACAAGGGTTTGATTCTTGCCACTTACATGAAGTATTAAGTTTTCTTTTTCCCTTCGCATACAGGGGATTTTCTAGCCTTACTCCCAAATTAAAAAAAAGAGATTTATTTCTAATATGATATTAAATAAACAAAGAAAATGAGTTGATGTACCTTGGAAACATTTTCTTTGTGTAAAAAGTTAAAATGAAGGGTTCAGGAACTCTATCCTTATGTTTTCGCATTTTACATTGATCAAGCTTAGATAAGGCTGGGGTTTTGATCAATGGATTTCACTTCGCATGAATGTAGTTCCTTTCTTCTTTAATGTATTCATGAAATAAGTAGATTAGAGGATTCAATTTCTTTTTGGTTTCCCTTTTTATATGTTACTTCCTCTAATCATAATTGGAAAATGATTTGATAGGTGGAGCAAGGGAGAGCAGTCAACTGCAATGGCAACAGCTACTTCTACTACATTACAGGTTCATAGATTTGAATCAGCTACTTCCACTGTTGAAGTTTGAAGTAAAGCATTTCAAACTTAGACTTACCATTGATGTTTTATTTATCTCGTGCAGGAGCTAACGGAGTGGAATGCCCGATACAAGGAGAAGTTTGGATTTGTCTTTCTTATTTGTGCATCTGGAAGGAGTACAGAAGAAATCTTATCTGAGTTGAAGGTGTAGTTGCTTTTAATTTTTGTAATTGAAAAGTTTTACTTGCAACTACCTTTCTAACCTAATGACTAGAAAGTGATGGAATGGATTTGGAAGATGGAAAATCAAGGGGATTGTAACTGCATCATCTGTTGGAAATACTTCCAAATCAGGAAGATCCCATATCACTAAAATAGTGGGTTATATTGACTTGGCCTATAATGCTTGGTTAGCCATATGATTTTGGAAAATAGTGAACCTTGTGGGTTTGTGGGCCCATGTGGTGATTATGCAACGAATTGTCACAGCCTAATAACATCAAAATCTTTAGAACATTTATTCCGAGGACATTTACGACTTCAATATGTATATCCTATTATCCTATTGCAAGGGAAGATGAATTTTCGATATCCTATTTGGTTTCTCCTTTTCTAGCTTGAATTTAGTTATTTGTTCTCATGTAGTATCCTTTTCTGGACAAAACCTTTTCTAGGTGTGTCATAATGATACAAGATTTTCTATATGTAGTTTTCCATCTTTATGGGGAGGGGGGTTTGAGTCGTATATATTTTGCGCACTATTGAAGTTAATAGCCATACCTTTTGTTTGCAGAAGCGCTACTCAAACAGGCCTATAGTCGAGTTGGAAATAGCTGCTCAGGAACAAATGAAAATAACTGAATTGCGTCTTGCCAAACTCTTCTCAACAAAATTAAGCACTGCTACAGCTACTGAACATCAATCTGTATCAGTCGCAAAAGCTAATGGTAATATGTTGTTTACAATGCTTTAATTGCCGTTGTTTTTAAAGTTAAATTTAGCTAGTATGGTGATTTTTAGGGTTCTTTGATGCCATGATGCACCTTTGTTGAATATTTTATCCTTATGATGCAAACCATGAAAAGCTGGTTGTTCTTATCCTAGTAGTGTGAAAGATGTAAAATGCAGTACCTAGTAATTCATCTCTGGGCTTAGATGAGTATATTGATCAATCGAGTGTGTTGAAAGACGCGAGATCTAGCACAAAAGGGGCAGGATTAACCTAGAATGAGGTTCAACTCTTCGATATACTCTCTTTGCTTCACAATAGAACAGTTGATGAGCCGTTTGAAGAAGAGATTTTAATGGGCTTAAAGAAGAATTTAGGAAATAATGTATGCTTTTCAATTTAAGTTCTTTTGAGGTTGGTTATAATACATATACAGTCTAATAAGCTGGACAAGCATGGCCATCAAGGTAGTCAAGAAAATTTTCAACCAAAATTACAACAGTTTTTCATTTCTATTACTATTGTTTATTACCACCTACCAAACAGGTCGTTAGAACTTCATTCACTTAAATTTCCACTCGCACTGACCCAGCAAGAAATATTCTCATAAAATCCTTCGTCCCATTTAGTTTGGAAAATTTTAGGTATGGGTAATTTTGCGACTATTCCATTCGTATGCTTCATAACTACTTCGTTATGTTGCAGTGCATCGGTTTAATCTAGCATTGCAACCAGTTAATTCATGATGTGTTGAGAACACACTCATTTAGGTTTTCATTCTTTGCGAACTATCAAAAATACATATACTTGATGCTTATATATGTGCTTTTTAACTTGTAGAAGATCGCTTGAGCATGATTAGTGCACATGTCACCTCCGCGTCAAATTCTCCCGGAAAGACGAAACCTCAAATTCCAAAGAGAAACCGGCCTCCTATCACCACCCATGTTCTTGATTTGGCTAAAGGTCAACCGGGGGCAGGGATTGATGTACAGTTGGAGGCTTGGGTGGGGCCAGAGCCTCACCCTGTATATCCCGGGTCCAATCAAAGTGGTTGGACTCTTGTGGGATCCGGTAAGACGGATAATGATGGTAGAAGTAATCCGTTGATGGAAATTGTCGATGCAGTTAAACCTGGTACTTACAGGATCAGTTTCAACACATCCAAGTACAATCCATCGGGTTTTTTCCCTTTCGTGTCTATAGTGTTTCAGATAACTGAATCGCAGAAGTTCGAACATTTTCATGTGCCGTTGCTACTTTCGCCTTTTGGATTCTCAACATATCGTGGAAGCTAGAACCTTTTGAGCATTTTCCTGTTTATGGTTTAAAAGAACTTCTTGTCAGCAGTATGAGCTTTCGTTGTAATTTGTAATGTGCCATTTTCCTACTTGCAATTGTGTATTCTTAAAAATTAACAAAAGTAATTAATATGTTTATATTACTATTAGTATTTGGAAATGCGATTAAACTGAACAAATAAATAAATTTTATCAAATACAAATAACGCACGATTAAAACAATAGCAGGTATTTTAAATATTCATTATCATATCAATTTTAGAGAGCTCGATTTTACTTGATGGGTTAAGGGTTTATTGTTATTGTTATTGTGACAATTAAGGGTCGGGTCGGACCGGGCTTTGAAAGTCCAGCGCATTTAAAGCCCATATTAATTTTTGAAGGGCCCTTATACGGCCCGATCAGGCTCATATTTACTTAAACCCGATCCGACCCTTATCTAGCCCATTGAACACCCCTATTCATGAGGTGTTTAATATGGAGCATTTGAGGCTCTATTAAGGGTGACAAATCATGCCTTAAACAAGGCAAGGCATGGGAAGAAGTGTTGCTCGACCAAGTCAGTTGGTGTAGTAGGGGGTTGGAGCAAAATAGTGCCTTGTTCGAGTAGCCAAGTCAGTAAGCAACAGAAGGCAGCATGTGTTGCTGCTCGAACGAGTGTGTGATGAGCTTGAACGAGCAACAGGTCAGGGGCAGCTGAACAATTTTTTTTGGTGCGTTTTTGGTATTAAGTGTTGAATTATTGTATTGCATTGTTGCTATGTTTATTGTGTAGAGTTATGTGTAAGTTTATGGTGAATTAAGTGTGGTTCTAGAATGATGTATTCCTCACTATGAATAGGATACATCATTCGTTGAACAAATCACCGCAAACACACACATTGTGAGAGGGCTTATTATTTGTAGAAACTTGGGAGTATTCTTCATTGAATTTGTATATGTGATCTTGAGAGGATTGTTCTTTAGATAATGGAGGTTTATTAAGATTGCATTGTTAAGTCCAATTAAAAAATTACTCTTATATTAAAGGGTTTTGTTTAAAGTCTAAATTTTGTTTGAATTTGAAAAATAGTTATTGTAACAAAGTCTTCCTCAAGAAATATTAACACAAAATTTGAAAATTAAAAATTTGTAGTAGATAACTTCTAAATTCAGAATCCTTTTTAACAAATTCAAAAGAAATAGTTCATATGGATCATTTTTTATTTAGTTGAGGTACACGTACTCATTATATTTGTTGAGCATTTGATGACAAAATATTTAAAAATAATAGTTTATATAAAATAATTGTAGTCATATATTAATTAATAAATATTTTCAATTTGTTTAAACATTGGACTATTAAATCATTATGCTAATAATATGTCAAAGATTTTTCATAAATTATCATCCAAACTAAATGTATCAATTTTGTTAAATGGTCTCCTCGAGAGTAAATTAAAGAAATCATTATTTATTAAGATTGTATTTTTTTTTAATCAATGTAGCAAATTCATTTGAAATTTTAGTGAACCAAATTTCTTCATACCCCATGATACAGAAAATTCGTAAATATTTTATATGTTAACTGTTGTTATTTAGGATCTGAAAAACACTCAAAACATTTACAAGTGGATGGTATCTCACATTAAATGTACGTAATTATATATGATAATGGGAGTATTTCCTAAAATATTTGCTGATAATATCAAGATAATTGAGAAAAAAATTTGACATATTTTTTCTATTTCATTATAAGACAAACTCATATAATTAGTTTATTTAACTGATGGATCATTTTAAAATTATATATGATTATGAGTTAAAAAGTTCTATGAATTTATGTTTCATGATATAGTACATTTTAAATTAATTATTGTATCGTGAATATATTCTTTTGAATAAAATTTGAAACTGGTTAACATTAAGTTTATTGAGAGACGCCTCTCATTACCATATTCAAAACAGTCCGTCTCTTTGAGAGACGCCTCTCACGCGTTTCAAGAGGCTCGGCCCATTAAACTTTAATTAAAACATAATAATTGATTTGTGTAACTACTCTATAAACTGCACGTTTACTCAAGTAGGGTTTAGGATACCTCAAGTAAGCATTTAGGATTCATCAAGTAGAGATTCACAATACGTCAAGCAAGCATTTAGTTTACCTCAAGTAGGCATTTAGAATGCCTCATATAGAGATTTGAGATACTCCAAGTAGGACTTTAGTATACCTCAAGTAGGAATTCAGGATATTTCAAGTAGAGTTTTAGGCTACCTTAAGAAGGGAAGAGATAATATTGTCACTAAAAATGTAACTCATACGTGTTACTAATAATAGTCTACGTAGAAGTCAAATCTATTATCTACACCTTCTACGCAATTGCATAGTATTCTAACAATTAAGATAGATTTTAAGATGTCAAGTAACTAATTTTTTTTTTAAAACAAAAAATATATATCTACTATTTTCTTCCCCTACTTAAGGCTACCTAAACACTAATTACTTGGTATAATATAAACCCCTACTTAGCATAGAGTAATCAATTTCAGAAGTATCCTGATAGCCTGTATTTGGTTGACAGGCTGTACAAGGGATTGTTCTTGGGTTTCAAGCACCGTTTGGTGATGATTCTAACTGAAAACAGAATAAGAGAGATAGAGGAACATTAGAGAGAAGAAAGAAGAGTTTTGTTTTATTTCATGAATGAATACCTTGGCCAATTAGCCTTTACACTATTTATAACAAACATAAGAGGTGCTTAACTAACAATTACAACAAGGACTAAAATGCCCTCCTCGCTGTAGTACTATATCAAATCCTTTTGGGGGACAAATTAACCGTGCGCATATTTCGATGCCCTCTCCTTGGAGGAGGGCTCGGATATGATATATCTACTATCTTCTTCCCCCGAACATCGACTTATACGAGACACTAAATTGTCGATTATCACTACGACTATTACTAATCGATTTAGAAAGTATTCTTGAAGATCTAATGTAAATCAATTTCACAAATTCTAAACATTAGATCCAAATAAATCCGAAATAAAATACGCGCTTCATATTTGTAACTTACATTATCTACGCCCACATTACACTCATTTTTATAACCCAAAGTCAGAGAACATAAAAACTAGAAATAATGAAAAGATTGAATAAAATAAGTTTTTTTCATAAAAGAATACATAAAAGTAAGCTTTGAAAATTTTGATTTCCAAATAAACGTCTTTATGTACGAGTCTAAGGTCAGACTGCTCGTTGTTACTACTAGTAAACAAGAGAAAATAAAATTTAACAGCAAACAAAAAGAGATCATGTCACAACATTTGAAGGGACAAAAAATTAATAACAATGCTTGTTCGCTATTGATAACAGGATTAAACCATTTTTTGTTTTTTTGTCCCTTCAAACGTAATGAGTTATGACATTGTCTCCCTTTTGTTCGATGCTACGAACTGCGAACAAAGTAACTTTTTCTCTTGTTTGCCGTTACTAACAACGAACAAACCTGACTTTAGCAAATTATAGATGAGATAATACTTTTGTAGTTAAGTATAATTTAGGGAAATTTTTTAAGCAAAATTTTTCAAGAGTTAAGCCTATGAGTGTGCTTCATCAAAGTCACATATCAGGATTCGCTTCCTCAGGAGTCACAGTCAATGTCGTCACAGCATTCATGGCTCGTTTCACAACCACCTTTATTGGTATCCCCACTTTATCGTCCATCAAGTCAATGATCTGCAGCAGTGTAGCGAGTACCAAATAAGTATTGGACATCAACAGCTCTGCAGTAGTTTGCACTTTCTAAAAATAAAGACCAAACTCCAAAAATGTGGCTAAAAATTTACGAAACAAGAGTACAAGACAACTTCGAGTAAAAACAATCGAGGCTTGAGTGTGGTACCTCCTTTATACTTCCAACAGGTTTTCCATCAAACTCTATGACAACATCGCCAGGCCGGAATCCAGCACAATCAGCAGGAGAGCCTGGAGTAACCTGTCTCAAATGTGAAGGTTAGGCGTCTAGATTTGCATTTTTAAAAGCTTCCATCTACCCTAATATTCCACACTGATTTGGACTTAAACAATATAGAATTGCAGAGCCAATGTCATGATTAGAAATGTAAGCCATTTTGATACGTAAAGGACAAGAAACATACGTTTACAAACCTTTCATTCCAAAACACATTAAATACACAAAAATGCACATCAAAAATGTTCATCAGAAGATTTCGACTAGAAAAAGTTTCAGGGGCCATGATAAACCAGAACTATTGGAACAATCTGATTTAAGATTTGGAAATAAGTCAACAGCAAGGCAGCAACAAAGAAACAGCATCCACAAACATCATAAAGTCAACAAAAGCATTAGTGCATCTAGAGGAGACTAAATTCATCTCAGTGGAACTTAGATACAGAGGAATGACAAAGCTAATGCATTCAAAATAAAACCCAACCACAACTTCCACCCAAATTACTCACAGATGCTTCAAAAGTAACCTTAAGGTTAAACATCAGACCATACAAGAAATTAGAGCCATCAGGAATTTAGACAACACAACAGAATTATCTATTATTTATGGAACTTTACAAATATATTACCAAAATCTGACGAAGAAGAGATGTGAGGATTCCCAATATCAACAATGACGGAAAAACTAAGGCATACATCATTAATATTGCAGGATCAGATTTTAACCAACACCGCTTAGATAATTATTGCCCTTGATTCATGATATGTAAAAGGAAAAGTTGCAATGCTAGAAAGTTCTCCAATTTCAATGTATTTAGATTGAACAAAAATACCTTTCAGAAAAAGAATTTTAGTTCCAAGAATCAATGATTCTCACTAGCTAAGCTAATAAAAAAGAGTAGCATTTAGAGTCTAGCAAATTAAATGCCCTGACCTAAAGTAAATTGTGAGTTTTTCAAATCAAATGCTAGAAAGTTTTTCAAACCTCAGCAAGTAGTTCAATCTCTTGAATAGTATCTATTGTTCAATACAATGTGAATCAACACCAACCCCTTTTCTTTCCCTGAAGCTAACTAACAACTAACACCAATCCTAATCGATAGTCGATTTGAATATACCAATTGATTCTTAAACTAAGAAAATGAAAACTCACAATTACCTACACTTTTGCACTGACAGTTACTTGTTAGGTTATATATCTGATCAAGTGTTGCATAATGTAAATCTTTTTGAGGGTGTATATCAACATGAGGAAAGTCAATCTCATGGTTCTACAAGTGTGTGTTATGTTCCAAAACCAAAACCAGGGGAGAAAAAAAGGAATTGTCAGCCTACCATTGGGACAAGAACACCTCTATCAACATTAGGAAATGATGAATCTCTCTCTTTAAGTTGAGCTATGATCAGTGCATTGAGATCAATCATTTTGAGTCCCAGCCAAGGTCGAACAACTCTTCTGTACCATCAATAAATACAAATTTAGCATAGAAGAACAGAAGAGAAAAATTTTGAAGGGGGACACCAAGAGAATTTCAGCATAATTATTGATAAGTTCATTCTTTTTATCATTTACATGCCATACCCTCTTTTCTTGAAGTGATCTATGATTTTAATGACTGAGTCAATTGGCACAGAAAAGCCCAAACCAGCAGCTAATGCTTTCATGTTATTGACACCAACAACCTCACCATCCATATTAACAAGAGGCCCTCCGGAGTTACCCTGTAAAAAATATTAGAACATAAACATTTCATGTGAAAAAATACCGAAAGATGCACCAGTTAAAAGAGTACAAGGTTGGAACGTTGAAAAGCATAGAAGAGGAAGAGGAAGAGGTAGGCCGAAGATAACCTAGAGAACAGGAATGAAGAATGGGGTTCTGGCGTTCTGCACGAGCATATGGCAATGGTTAGGAATGATTGGATGAGGAGAATATTTGTAAATTATCTTTAGGATTGATTTTGCTAGTGGATAAGTATTAGATTAGTGGATTATATTCGATAGATCAAAAAATCTTTGTTTAGCAACGTAACTTCATGCTTATTTGTTGGGATTAAGCTTTGGTGTCACTGTTGTTGTATAACCAGCTTGCTAGAGAATGAAACAAGCATAAAGACAGAGGAACAAAACAACCATCTGATCAAAAGCCAACTTATGTGGTCAGATGCTAGGTATGCATCATTGATTAAGCCCAAGAGTGAGACAGTTAATCTCGAACGCTCAAGGTGCTGGAAAACAAATATACATTAAAAATACTAAGGCAAAGAACAGAATATTCTTTCAGAGTTTCAAAAGAAGTCATTTTTTGGATTCAACGGGAAGAAAATATCAAAAGCAGGTCATGTTTTACCACATTGATGGGGCAGTCTGTCTGCAAGTATTCTCTCCTCATTCCACCAAGTCCCAGATCACTGCTTTTTCTGTCGACACAGCTACATTTCTCATGCAGAAAGCAAACAATCAAGACCCACAATAAAAAAGACAATTGACTGGAAACTTAATGTCAATCTAATATGCCGACATAATGATATCATTTCAAAAAAGAAGTGATACTTTAAACTTGAAATAGCAAGTTGCAACAGTGAACTGGTCCTGGATGAAATTACATAAAAGGAAACACTTACTTTGCAGTAACATACTAACATATAACAAACATTAGTAGTAATACAGCTATAAAATATCTTTTATACCTTACAATACCAGCTGTCACAGTATTTTGAAGAGATAGAGGACAACCCAATGCTATCACCCAGTCTCCAGGACGAAGTTCATTAGATACACCAAGTTTTGCAGCAGGTAATGGTGTTTTTGTTTTGATCTTTACGATTGCTATATCAGAATGTAAATCAGCATTCACTACTGTGCCCTCAAATGTTCTACCATCTTGCATTGTCACCTCAATCTGCAATACGTGTTCATGTTTCGTCATTATTGAGATGCATGAGTCTCACAAGTCACAAGAACCCAATAAAGAGCCTTGCAAAGCAGCATCTGAGCAGACATTTCTAGAAAGAACAGAACATAAGCAAAACTATAGCAGATAGCCTAAATCTGAATGGTGTCAAAATGATCACATATATGCAGCAAAACTAGGGTAAACATTTTCCGAATCAGTCTACTATCCAGTTTCACACATGGCTCAGTCTTTGAACTCAACATTTTAATTTCCAAACTTCTAAGTTCCAGCTCAAAGTCTACAAAAGTAGTTCACCATTACATTGCCTTTGGCCACTCGAATTAAATAAAAAGGTTGCAACAGATTCTAACATTCAAATGTTTAATGAAATCTGAAAAAAATACTTCTCTTACACTCTAAGCAGAGTTGTCAACACTTACTCATATCAAATTCATTTAGTTGCTATATAAAACAGTAAAATTCAAAGTGATAAGCGGAATGTAATCCATTCAACAATGGAAGACACCACAAACTTACAGCATTGTTATACTGAAATTAAGATCTGGAATGTAATTTAGATGGCGGAGGAACATTTCAACTTCACATGTGGGATTCCAGAACATTCCCTTTTACACAAATTATAAGATACACAAGGTCAAACCACCACTACCTTCCAAGTCGACCTCCATCATATATACGTTAAGCAAGTTGATTACTCACATTTCACTAACAGCCTTTATTCTGGTTAAAACAAAGTTGACAAAGATTCTGACACTCAAATTCTTAGTCAAGTCTGAAAAAAATACTACTAATCTCTCGGCTAAAAGGTAAAACAACGCAGAATTATGCCAAATTCACTTTAGTTCCTACCCAAAAACAGCAGATATACGAGCCATTTAATAATGAAGAACAATCAAGCTCACAGCACTGTAATTATTCAGGATGAAATTAGGAGCCATTAGATTAGCTTATGTTCTGAAGGAAATAGTTCCAAATCGTGCGGCAGCATCCCTTAGTATTCCAGACAAAGTTAAAACGCCATAAGCCCATAACCATCTAACTTGACCTCCACTGGGTTTAAACTTGAGCAAGTTGCTTATACACATTTCAGTAACGTTTATGAAAGCGTCTTTAAGGATTCAAACTAACCATCAAAAGTAAGCTCAAGCTTTTAAATCTTGTAGTAAAACCGGTGTCAAAGGCTCAAAGCCTTCTGTATGTCCAATACATAGTTACCAGATATCGGAAACTTCCCACCGAATCACGTTTCGAAACCTTCGTTTCCGATACTCTAGATTAATGTAACCTACAATTCCCAAATGATTTTTATCAAGCCCAAAAACATATGATATTTATTAATACTATACCCCTTCTTTTCTTTCTTTATCTTTTGTTTTTAGTCATTTTATTTTTCTTACCTTTTTTACTCATTTTATTTTTTGTTGTATAATAAAATTTATGCCTGCATTTCCGAAACTCCAAAATTGATGTTTCTCGTTTTCATTTCCGTTTCTCACAGCGGATTGAGTTTCGTGTTTCAGGTTACATTGGTAATGTTGTCCACGTTTATACACTTTTATGGTGTAGTTAGTAGCCGATTTCTCAATGATTTAGGATATAATGTTGTCATAAGAGATCATCCAGTTAAGATTGGTAGTGAAAAAGTATGTGAGGTATGAGTATCAAAGTCACCCAAAGACCATAGCCAACCACAACATGACCGAATTTCTTAAACCTGAATTTTCTTGTTAAACTTCTATAAAATCAGCACGAGCTAAAACCTATGATCTAATAATTCTAATTGTTACATCTTGTTGTTGTCAAGATTAATGTTTGGCTTTTCATCTTCAATGGCATGTAGGTGGAGTATGCTTTTTTCATTACCGTAGAGTAGTAAATGTTCGTCTCATTTCAATATAAGGGTCTACCGAACACAGCCTCGTTGTTATCTATAATTCCAGGATTTAGTGTGCTTTCATGAAACCTCACCCTTCCCAAGATCCTAGAAGTGAACACAATACGATGATGTCGTCTTTTTGATCCACAAACTACTCCCTACTATACTAATCAAATGTCATATTTCCCCTTTTGGCATATTCATATCAAATTTTGTATTTGCTTCTTTTGTAATATTTTTCCTTTACTTATGTTATGCTCTAATGGGATCCAACTATTACACAATTGCTATTGGATAATATTTTTTTTCTTGTACTTTTTCCCTTACTCACTCTCTCATGTTGTCTCATGTGGTAGCTATCCCCTTTTTCTTAAAATTGGTACATAATGAAATAGATGTTTGCTTAGAATAGGAGGGAGTATGTTAGGAATTGGTAGGAGGGATAATATGGGAATTTAGTAATAAATAATATTTTAGTAATTAGTTAGTTGGGGAATAAAATGTCGAGATAAATAGTATAAATAGAAGGGAAGAGAAGGGAATTACTCATTCAAGAATTGTAATAGTTTTGGTGGAGTGTAATACTCTTAGGAGAGAACAAGCCTCTCGAATGCTTGTATACTATCCATTACAATCGTTCTTGATACCAATTGTTATGAATTGGGTGGGCCATGGGAAGAAATCACTAAAGATTGTATATGAATGTATCGATTTGTATGTAAAATATGATTGCGTAACAAAGAACGATTGTAATGGATAGTATACAAGCATTCGAGAGACTTGTTCTCTCCTAAGAGTATTACACTCCTAACTCCACCAAAACTATTACAATTCTTGAATGACTAATTCCCTTCCCTTCCCTTCCCTTCTATTTATACTACTTATCTCTACATTCTATTCCCCAACTAACTAATTACTAAAATATTATTTATTACTAAATTCTCATATTACCCCTCCTACCAATTCCTAACAGAGTATCATAGAAGACTAACACATACTCCTCCATGCCATGAAGATTGCTACAATTGACTCTTTTATGTGAGAACTTTTTGAGTCAACTGAAGCAAAATGGGACAAAGGGAGTATGAAGAATTAAAGACCTTGTGTGCAAGTGGCAACTAGCAAGTGACCTGACTGGCAAGTGACCTGTCCAGTTCTTTTCTAGAATCAAACTCATATTTTCCTTTGCATTTTCGGTTTTAATAGGATGAGGAACAAAACTTACAAGCTAGATAAAACTTTTAAATTTTGATTCAAATTGACAAAAATAGCAAATTAGCATCATATAGCAGCACATGAATATAATTATAGGAGCCCAAGAATCTCATGAGACAACTAGACCAAAGAGACTTTATTCCTATGTCAAGTAAAATTACTTGCCAAAGGCCATGACTCAAAAGAGATATACAATCTAATCTTAAAACTTAAAAGTGCATCCACATAGTTATTGACCTTATAACTAAATACAAACAAAGTGCTCAAGAGCTTGCCAAGTATTACTTCATTGATAAACATAACACAACATTAAAAGGTAAGTAGCAAGCAGAATAATAGTAAAATCCTTAAAGAAATTAAATAGTAAAAGAAACAAAATAACATTGTCAAAATCATCCGCCAGTACGACCCATACCATAAATATTTGTACAAAACTTTGAAAGATGTTAAGCAAAGATGACTTACATTCCCTTTCGATGAAGCTCTCACTCCCTGAAAGTCAACAACCACATGGGCACAAGTGAGAATAGTACCATCAGGATCGATAATGGTTCCTGAACCGATACTTTTTCCCATTGTTACACCATAGATTCCTACAACAATCAAAATTCTTTTTATGCTCAATACATGAAGATTTAACTCTGATTAGAACATACAGCAACCATAAATTTACCCTTTGGTACAGACAGATTGACAACAGCTGGGCCAACTTTGGCAGCTGCATTAGCCATGGTATCTCTAGTAAAAGATCGTGAACAATTGGAGCACCCATCAGTAGGAAATTGAGTGTCTGTATCAGGTGCAACTCTAGAAAAATGCTGCGGAAAGGAATCATTTCCCACAGCTAGACAAAATCATACACATGAATGAGGAAAAGAGCTCATAAGGAGAAGAATTAGAGTACAGTACAAACTCTAAAGCTTTGATTTTTTTACCAGGCAACAAGGACCCAAAAGAAAATAGTGGAACACGCCATGGCACTAAAAGTAAGTCATGTCTTGTCGGAAGTGATAAAGAAGCATGAAATCCTGTGTAACATCAGTAATGAAGGAAAAAGTAAGAAAAATAAACAAAAGAAAATCATAAGTAATCCTCCTTTATAGTCATTCTTATTCTAAGACAATAACAAGTTAATTGAGGAAGAATACATCAAAACATGCCAAAACAAAAAGTAAATACCAGCACGTTGCTGCATTGATACTGAATGTTAATTACGTCAAAAAGAGCATCCAACATTTGCACTTTCAAACATCCAAATATGAAGTCTACTGTTTTTCTTGGTAAAATAAACATCAATCATTCAAGGGTTAGGGGTAGGGTGTATGCAACCTTACCTATTGTATGCTTACATACAACCCAAGCGAACATACGAGGGTAAGAACTCTTTAAAGGTTTAAATGAAAAGGCAAGATTGTAATTAGAGATGTTAAGGGAAATATGTTACGACTTACGATTTTGTGGTTGTTTTGGTGGATTAATGTTTAGAAGGTCTTGAGTTTTATGAAAGGTGGGAAATGCTTGTTTTAGAAGGGAAAGGGGTAAGGGAAGATGAAAAGAACAATAAGATGATGAAGAAAGTAAGTGCTTGTTCATAAGATGCACCACAAGAAGAATACGTACGAAAGCATGTTTAATAATGGTTAGAAGATAGTTTGGGTAAAGCACTAATTTCACTTGATAAGATACACCACAAGCAATATTAGAGGCTTAGATACATGCTCAAACGCCACCTGATGCATTACACCACTGATGACTAAGCAAAAAAACTTTCTGATTTTGTTTTCTAATCCAAGAAAACGAATTAGAAAATAAATTCAAACAAAGTTTTGGACAAATTTCAATTTTCATAAAATTTTCAAGTAGTTCGCTTTCTAGGATGCCATTACACATTTATAGCAATAAGAAAGAAACTAAAAACACAACTTTAACTCCTAAACACACGTAAATCACCAAGAATAACCTCCTTGAAGAAGTTATGTAACATCCCAACCATATTCCAACTTTCTTGCAACTCCTATTGCGAGGGAAAGAGTTCAGAATCAGACTTCTTTGTAAGTACTTTATGAGGGAAGACAATTGAATTTGCAATTTCCTTAACGACTCTTGGTCGTGAGTTCCTTTTAACTTTGCGTGGGATGTAACTCCTCTTGGACGTGTACTGGGCATGCTTGAGCTATTCTAAGCTAGTACTGGGCAAGCTTGTTGCGTGAAAGAGGACATTTATGAAGGACTTCAATTGTAATGTTGTAGACCAAATTGATCGTGTTGTCTTTACAAACTTGAAATGATGAGACAGTAGCTTCATTAACATTATACCTTGTGAAGCATGTGAAGATAGCTCATGGAACATGGGAAAAGGCACAGCTAAGGAAATGGAACCAGAATAACACCAAGGACTAGAGGATGCATCACTACTGCTCAAACCTACTAATCATGAGACTGACAGTTGTGCATGGTACAAGTATAAGTGGTGCCAGGAGCCCAGGATTGTGTTGATTAAACAAGACTTGGGTGCATTAAAACCTGAGAAAATGCCACACGCCTTTCAAAGGCTACACAAGAAGCAAGCAAGCTCAACAAGTATTTAACACGCGCCTCATAGAGTGTGAGCAATAATAAAGAAACAGAAATCAGCCTCAATACAACTGATTCTGTTTTGCTTCCTATTTTTGTAAAGTCTTAGCTTAGTTCTTACCGTTGTTTTTTTAGGGCTCCTCACTCTATATAAGAAGAACCTCTCATTATGTAAAACTCAATTTTCAGATCAATAAAGTTTCTTTCATACAGTTTGTTCAAAACTTGTATTTAAAGTGTGTAAGCTTCTGAGAGGAGTGAAGCATTTCTGTGGCAACTGGGAGATTGTGAGTGAAGCAATTTCATCGTTCCAAGAAACTATTCCATCAGGGGGAGGAAACCTTGATTGTTTAGGAGGGAAGAAGGGTTATTGGTGAGGAAGCCAATCACAATTCAGACCCACAACTATCCAACATTCATCAAGAACCAGTGTCTTGATTGTCCTGTGTCTGTGCAACAACAAATTTTGTTGTGTCTTGGGTATTGCATTAAAGACCAATTCTAATCCTAACGCTGAACTTACAATCCACACTCAGAGAGTAATTTCAGTCCAGTATTTGTCCACCTTGTGACAATGAAGACGTTGTTTCCAATTGATTGTCAACAAAAAACATCATTTGTAATTTTGGATGAATAAGAAATGAACAATATTTAATGTGTCATTGAAATTCATTCAAATATGGAACCAAATAAACAACAGTCTAGAAATAATTGGCTCCATTGAAAATGGACAATCATATGATAAGAACAAATTAGGCTCTTACAAAAACCTAATTTCAACCCAAATCATCAGGAAGTCAAAAACTCAACAACTGTTACGAGTCCTCGTATCTTCCCCAACTACAAAAAGACCTACTAAATCAAGCAAATGCGCAATAACAAAAAGACACAGTGACACACCATAACCAAACTTCATTGTAAATATATATAGAGTACAATCAAAAGCATCCCGTGACATTCACAACATTTATCAACAAAAAACAAAACAAAAAATCAACTTCAAAAGGCAATATTCTCAGAATTCAGACTAAATTGAAAAGCCTGATGACGTTCATGATTTTTCTGCTTGCATTTGACTTTCTACTTCCACAGCAAAGCAATATTATGCATATGAAAACCAGTAAATCAAGAAACGAAATGCTCATAAACTAAATTTTAAATTTTCAGGAACTCAACTGATATCTTTAGAACAGAAATCATTATTTGCATTCGAATACAAAACTCCTGAACCCAAAGCAGCAACAGTCACTAGACGGAACAACAACGGTTTCTTGCTAAAGATTCCCAATTTGCTCTGCAGATACACCATTATTAAGAGTATAAACTTCTCATACATTCAACAATATTTCCTCAGAATAAATATAAATAGATAAATAGAAGAAAATTACCAGAAAATGACTCATTTTTTTCCGGAAACAATGTTCTTCAATTGAACAATTTCCTGCACTCTATTAGAATTTGTTAGAGACGTTGAAACACTCCGTTAAACCCAGAAACTTCTGAAAGACGAAAACAATAAGCTTCTTATAAAAAAATTCAAAAAAGAAGGTTCGGGGAATTCCCGAAACGAGGGGTTTTTTTTTTCGCTCGCTGTTACCAACTCAAACTGGTAAAATTAAGTCAAAATTTTTTGTTCTAATTTCTTTTGCCCTTCTAATGCTACATTGTCTCTTTTTGTTTCTAGTAACCGCAAATAAATATTTTGACTTTTATTTGACTAATTTCTTTAACCGTGCTATTACTAATAGCGAATATACTTAACCTTAACTTAAGATGCATGGCAATTTTTGTGAGAGACGGTCTTTTTGAAAGACCAACTCTGATTGAGTCGACCCATAAAGAAAAATATAAAGTAAAAGTAAGTATTAAATTCTAATAGACTGGGCCTGAGAGGCGTCACTTGCTGTAAGACGCAAAGACGCTTATTTTAAAAATTAAAACTCTTCAAAAATTAATTTAAAGCTTTTTTGTGATAACTTAATAAGCATATTATTTTCAATATAAAACTTCTCGATTTATCTCTAACAGAGAAAACGACAACAATAACACATCAAAAAGCCCTAAACTAATGGGCTAAGCAATTGGCGTTCTATCGCCGGTGATAATGCCATTTTTATTTTCCTTTAAGAAGTGCTTGGCATAAGAGAATAGGACTTGTGAGACTTTAAGATAGAACTTTTCTCATCCCTTGTTATGATAGGGACTTGAAGAAAAAGATAAAATCAAAATCTCAACCCAAATACCACCCCTCCCCCAATACATTTTTCTTGGGGACTTTCTCCCATTTTAATCTCTTTCTCTATTCCCATCCCCCTTAGACAAACAAAAACTTAAACATATTTTCGAAACAAAATCTCGTTCCCTCCCTCAAATCCCTCCTACCAAACACCCCCTAAATTTCATATCACTAGAAACTAAAGATTATTGCAAATTAGTACTTTATTGAGAGAAATTTTGCGGAGAATTAAAAGCATTGAAATGCAGATTATATTTCATGAACCAATTTACACACCAAAATGCTTCAAAAGTGTTAGAACTAACTACGTTCCTGATATAATCGTACGATTTACAGGCCGAAATGACTTCCAAAAGCTACCCAAAATTAAGCCATAACCCTAGATTCATGTAATTATATTATAAGTTATAATCCCAAAATATATACACCGCCATTTTTTAAAATAAAACATCAGATCCCTAATTTTAAGCCTTCTTAGGAGATTTTTTAGCAGTTTGCTTGGCAGGAGTATCACCACTTGCAGATTCCTTCTTTTTAGGCAAAAGGACTGGATTAATACTGGGCAAAACACCTCCATGTGCAATTGTAACACCATGAAGAAGCTTTCCAAGTTCATCATCGTTCCTTATCGCTAACAACACATGCCTTGGAATAATCCTGTTCTTCTTGTTGTCTCGAGCCGCATTCCCTGCCAACTCCAACACCTAAACACCACAAATTTCATCCATCAGTTCAATTTCACCATCAAAAATTTTCAAAAAAAATAAAAAAAATAATGACCTCAGCAGCAAGGTATTCTAGAACAGCAGCGAGATAAACAGCAGCACCGGAACCAACACGTTGAGCATAACGACCCTTTTTGAGAAGACGGGCGATTCTTCCAACGGGAAATTGAAGACCAGCTTTGACAGATTTCCGAACGGCTTTCTTTCGCTCTCCGCCGCCTCGACCACCGGCACCTTTGGTGGAAGTTTTGGTTGACTCCATTTTTTTGAAGGTTTGGAAGTTGTTCTTTCTGTCTGTGTTGAAATTGAGTAAAGATCGTATTTATAGGTAGTAGTTGGAGGGATTTTGGATTTTTTGGGAAGTGCGCGGATTGGTGAGATTTTAGATCTGACGGTTTTGGGAGTGTGCCAAGTTGGCAATCCGTTGAATTTCAGCCGATGGATTTGGCTCTTTTGAGATCGACATAGGAAACGTAACTTATAATTCCGCTTTTTTTTCGGAGGAGTAATTGCTTTTCGAAATTAAAAAGGTGTTTTTTCCCTCTTTTCGTTATCCCTCTGTCTCACTAATTTTAAATTAATTATCATTTTGTTATTAATTAATATATTAAATAATTATACAATTTTTGTTAACTATTAATTAGTTTTATTTTAATAAATTAATTAATGATTATTTTTTTATTATTTATTTTTTGTTAATTATTAATTAGTTACTTATATTGTTATGATGCTAAATTGCTAATAAAAGTTTGTATGTACATAATAAAAAATAAGTGACATATTAATAGTGAAATTTATTTTTATCGCAAGCCCATAGTATAAATGTAGTTTTATGGTTTGAATTTAGGAAAGGAAGTTAATTAGTTTTCCAATCTTATAATTATGGGACACAAAACAATAATATATGCGGTTAGAATTTATCTAACACTAACAGTATCATGTTGAATATTTAATGTCTAATAATCCTAAGTTTGTAATCACCGAATACTACAAAAGTAGTGGGACAATGTATATTAAAATACAAGGTCCAAAAGTGGTTCAAAGGAAAGAACAAAAGAACAATTAGAAAAACCGAGTCTGCAAGAAAAGTCGACTCGGCTTTCTTGTGTTTTGGGGATGAGTGAAAAAACACCCAAATTCTGAATTCTCATACTTTTCCTTTTTCATTCATTTGTGTTCTTTGAATAAGGTAATTAACTTTTGTTAGAACTTTCAAATTTATAATTCATCAAACACTTATTGTTAAGTGGCATACCCTAAGTAATAAGGGTTGTTTGTATCTCGTTGTGAATTTCCAAGTTCAAATCCAAGTATCTTTGTGGGGGAAATATCATAAAAAGAAAGTGATCACACGCTTACAACAAATATCAAGTTTTCAGGTAACGGTTGTCGTTATAAAGTAATCTTCAAGTTTGTACTTGATGTATTTGTAAGTTTTATTTTAGTCAGCAACTAAAGGATAAATACAAATTTTCGTTTGTTAATATATCAAATAATAAAATTACTCAAATAGGGTAACAAAATACAAATATAAAGGTGGAAAAACATGAACAAGCAAGCAATAGGCTCTCCCATGCTTACTTTTCATGGTGAGCAAAAGGGTGTTCAGTAACCCTTACAAGAATAGAGTCTTAAGTAACCAGATAAATCGGTTAAAGCACAAGAATATAAAGAATGAAGCCTACATGACGAAAACACCAATGTTGAATTGTGATAACACCATAAGTTGCAACATTCACTTTTAAAATGTAAAAGATCGGCTCTCCTTATGACTCTTAAAAAATGAGATGTTTACTATCTTAATCCTCATTTTCTCTCATTAATTGTCTCACTTTGAAAGAAACATATAAATCTAGACCCCTTATTGACCTCATACCCATCACAACACAACATCACCACAACCAAAACATAACGTAACCAAGTAAATCATATACTCTAATACTTTAATGTTCAAATAATGAAGCTTTAGGATCTCACAATCCAAGAATTACTTTGGATTAAAGAAGATGGGGACTTTATATTGGTTAAAATTTATAGCTCAGATTAACATATAATGGTTGATAAAGAGGTAACATGTGATAATCTAATAAAGATAGTTAGGTGCATTAGGTTGCGACGATTTAATTAATAGAGTTAAAATTACACTATAAAAATAAGGATAGGAATAGAAATGTACATAAACGTATCGCCGCAAATGATGAATAACGACAACAGTAGATGAACCTAGAGGCTTTACAAGTTTTCATCTAGTATTTTCTCAATACTGACATTAAAGTAATCAATTTCAACTAAAAATAAACCATAAATGGATTAATAAAAATAAAATATTATAATATTGACCTAAAAGTGATCAACTTTGAAGTCAAAGTGATTAATTATACTTATAAATTTATAACCTTAAATGGATTAATAATTTTAAAGTCTTTAATTTCGACGTTAAAGATATCATTTCAAATTTTAAAGTAATCAATCATATATAAAGTGATCAACGGTCAGTTATAACTTTTAAAAGAAATTATTATGACCTTAAAAATATCAATTATAAATTGATGACCTTAAATTAATCAATTACGTATCGCATATTGTAAAAAATATGTATAAGTCTGTTAGAGTTATCGGTGACTTGAGTGCATCATTCAAGACTATACATTAGTATGAGTGCATAGAAGTGTGAATCTTTAAGTTAATCACTAAACGTGTAATTGAGTTGATGGATTAATTTGTGTGTTAATAGTGGTGTTTAAGTTGGTGATCAATGCATAGAGTAAATGGTGTGTTGATGCAAATACTTAAATATGCATATTGTGATGGTAATTAAGGCATGCTGAATGATAGTTAATAAGAAGACTAAAGAGTGAAGATTTTTTTACGAGACATCCAAGTAATGATGCATTGCCTTGATCGATCATTGGAATCGATTTTTGACTCTTGGTGTTATCTGGAGCTATTTATTATGGACCTTATACTTTGTCTTAAGTATGCAATAATCATTAATGTAATCACCCTTATAAATAGTAACTCATATGCTCATCAAACATAATTTAACATATCCACTAAAATACCCCAAGCCTAAACACATAGACTATATTTCTTATCTATTGTAATTCTCCAAATTGAGAGTTCTTTGAATTTCTTTGTGATAATATGAGTGAGATGCTACACAGTACACACCGGATGACGTGAACCTTGTTAAACCTTTGTGTCATTTTTATTGCATTATTATCTCCTACAAACATCGTTTTCATTAAAATATAATTTATTAGATCTCTAATATAATATCCTTTTACAAAATTAATTAAAGTATTAGTCTGACGGTGAGACGTTCTCTTTCATCAAAACTCAAAAGACGTCATACATTAGGTCTTGGTATTAGAGATTGAAATAATCTCTAATATATTATCTTTTTCAAAATTGATTAAAGGATTAGTCTGACCGGTGAGACGTTGTTTCACAAGTTCACAACACAAGCTGCAACTAAAATGCGGTAATAAAATGGTGTTAGGGCGTTGAGGCGGGAAACAACAACTCCAGCAAATTCACGAAAATCTCAAATTTTCAATCGTGCGATAATCGAACAACACACACTTCCCTCCTTCACTTTGCCGACCTTCTAAATCAATTTGAATTACAATTCCAAGTGAAGGGGATTCTTCAGAGGATTTCAGAAATATAAGCTTCTGCAAATTCTGGGTTTTTGTAAGTTTTTTAAATTTCTAGCTTCGTATGTTCTTTATATTTTCCCAAAATCTTATACATTTGATCTCAATTCCGATTTCGCATTATTCCGTTGTTCGATTTCATCTTGATTAATTATTAATCAATTGTAATTCTGCAATTTTAACTCCATTTATGTTTGTGCATAATTTAAATGGATAGGGTTTTAGTTATTAGCAATACGTATGCATTATGATTTTTCATCATGTACCTGCCAAAATGATTGTATAACGTGCATTACTGTAGGTATATTGCAAGGTATGTGACTTGTACCGAGCATGTTCAACATGTTCGACCACACAAGTCCGAGAGATTAGGAGCCTCAATATTGAATTTTTTTTTGTTTGTTTGAAATGTTAAGGGTTTAAATTACTTTTTTTAGGAGGGTTTAAATTACTTAGTAT
Organism: Amaranthus cruentus; assembly: GCA_019425755.1. Taxonomy (NCBI): domain Eukaryota; kingdom Viridiplantae; phylum Streptophyta; class Magnoliopsida; order Caryophyllales; family Amaranthaceae; genus Amaranthus; species Amaranthus cruentus. Next base: position 15,349,764 of record CM033456.1, read on the forward strand.
ATGATAAATGTTTACAGATACAAAGTTGTTAGAAAAATATAATTTTTAAAATTGCATAGGGCATTCATAGAATTTGTCAATTTTTGCTCCGCCCCTGCTTGTCCGTAAACTTAAGATTTCGTAATTTTGGTACCTGCATTTGTTTCTGTTGCTAAATCGGGATCACTAAACCCAGACAATTGGAGGAAAAACTACGAACAACAGAGACATTGAGTACGGTACGATGGTTACTGAGCATTCAACAAAAACAGAAATGGATAGGAAGACAAGTAATCTGGATATCTTAGTACACCACTTCAAACATAAATTAGTAATATATACAATTACAAATGAATACAACACATACAAACACTCATTTTGTTTGCCATGTAAGACTGTTCTTAATTACCACCAAACCTTAATTGAATCATTTCTTGTGCAATTTTTCCCAACCAGGCTACCAGCCTACATAGTTTTTTGCCCAAACATATAGCCCCTTCACCCGATCACCTCTCCAAAGGATTCTCCATCCTTTGCTCTGCTAAGCTCCTCTTGTATTGGATGGTATTGACACTTGGAGTAGCAGTTTTAGGACTAACTAGGCAGATTTATTATGTTATATATACTCATAGTTCCATAGTTGCTGTTGTCTATTGGATTTGCAAAAAAAAAAACATTGCTATTCGGAAGCACAAAGTTTTGAGAACTAGGTGATTCTAAAAGGCACCAAAGAAGATGTAAAGATTAGAGAGTTATTTTTTTTGGAGAAGCATGTCAACAAAAAAGATTTCAAATGGTTGAATGGTTTGTAAATAGTTTCCTCTTGCTCTTGAGGTTTGAAGACTTCCAACCTAGTTGGTTTTCTTATACCTATTGAGTGTTTGGTTGCAAAATTGTTTTGCTTGTAAATGAGAAAAAAATTCATTTACCTAAAATAACAATAGCCGTCAAAAATAAGACACCCAAAAAAAACCCTTTGATATCAACATGGAGACCATCTATAAGGTGTAATGTTTAGTAGATGGTAGAGAAAAGAATTGAGGTAATTGATTTGATACTTCATTCATTAACTTAGAGAATAAGTAAAAGGTTTTGTTATATGTTCATTTGGTGGCTTTCGAGACCTACACGAGTCGATACCTATATAACTAGAGGACAAAGATAACACATCAAATCTGTCTAGTATGAGAAATGGAAATGAATGCAAAATAAAATTCAGTAAAAAGTATTTTTTGGTATGACCTATAACGAAGTGAGGGCAAAAGACAAAATGAAAGTTTAAACTAAAAAGCTTTAACTAAAAATATCTCCTTCTAACACTTGTATTTCTTGTGTTGCAAAGGTGTATAAACACGCATTTTGGGTTGTATCAAAAGATATCTCATACTTTCAAATTTCAATTGATATTTAGGCATTACGTAACCGCATCACCATTTGGTTATTGTGATCATGATCGTTATTGCATTTTTGCACTATACTTATACTTCCCTCAAGCTAAGTATTAGAGAAAAATAATCAAATTGGTTAACATTTGATGTTTGGTCTCAATGTGCACCTTTGTGATTATGTCACCAACTCAATCATTGGATTTACATTTAGGCCTGATCTCCTATGTCCCAACTTTGTCTAGAGTACAGGTCAATCTCCACGTGTTTGTTCTTTGCATGGCAGACAAGGTAAACTGCTCAACTTGTTGTCATACTTGAACACAATAGCTCAAGGTCTTCGTTGCCCAATTCCTGTAAATTATAGCTTAGGCACACCACTTCATAGGTTATCATGTCTCTAGTTGATGTAGTTAATGTTGCTTTCTTATCAGACTCCCACAATATAAAGATGCTCTAAGTGTGTGGAGGATTACATGGTCAGAATGTCCAGTCAATATGTCTTCACTCTTCAGTAGTGGAGAGTCTCTTGGTCTGGAAATGCCAATAGGCTCCGAAGCACTCTTGGTTGTTGGTAGTGTTCTTGTGGGTTGATGCATGAGGATATTATATGTTTGGCCTACTTATGATAAGATATATGACCTTCCCAATCAATCTTTGACATATTGGAAATCTTAGTGGTCTTTCTTTCGGTATCAAAATCACTATGCATATCTACCACATACTGAATATTCTTTGAGCATAATCAGTTTCAATTTGTAGGAGATCTTTCATTCGAAATTTGACATATATGACCTTCCCAATTGTTAGGATTAATGGTGACTTTTGTTCACCAAGTAATCAAAACATGATTAAGAGTCTTAATCATATTAGTTAGTGTAATTTAGAAGAGGACACAAGTACCATTCTATGATTGGATGAGTGAGAATCAAGCAAGTACCATTAGTACATTGTACTAATAGGTAATGGAGGCTTGGAGGTGCAACAACTTGGGCTTGCAAAGTGAGCATTCAGAGGTAGTACAAAGTGTAAGAGTCTTGGGGACCAAGGGACAGGTGGCAACACAAGAGAAAGGCCACACAGGAGCTGCTGTACCACGCTCGACCAGGCTGCTCACCCGAGCCATGGGTCGAGCGGCCCTTCTGATCGAATCTGCTGAGCTTTCTGACGTGGCTGCTGGCTTAGTGTATGGGTGTCTTGCTGCTGCCTACTTTCATTACTTAAAACCCCATTACTCCCCTATATATACCCACTTAGATTCATGCTATTAGGTGCACCAAAGTCTCATTACTAAGAGCACCCTTCTTGCTTTATTTTCTCCCTACATTAGCTCCTCTCTTCTTACACATAACCTCAATTGTAATACCTATCAAGTTTTGTATTTCTCCTTTAAACACATATTAATATATATCCTTGGCTAGATGGTGGATGTAGCCCAAGATTGGTGAACCACCTTAAATCTTTGTCTTGTTTATTTATTTATTTTGCCATTCATCATTATATTACAATATTTGTTTCCTAAACATTGACACAACATAAACATCCACTTAAACCTTATTTAGTGATCCTTGAGTGAGGTCTTAGCCTCTCCTTCCACCAATCAATCTTTGACATATTGGAAATCTTAGTGGTCTTTCTTTTGGTATCAAACTCACTATGTAGGAGATCTTTCAGCATAATCAATTTCAATTTGTAGGAGATCTTTCATTCGAAATTTGTTAGCTAGATACTCTTTTACTTTGGATATCAATTTTTGAATGTAGTATCATTATGAAATGTAAACAAAGAGTGAAAGGCTGGTCAAACTTAGATTGAATGAACTGAAAGGTTTGAGAGACAGTTTTGCAAATTATTGTCTAGGTGCATGTTTGAGCCTATTCAAACACTTTTGAAGTTTACATATTATAAGTGCTTCATTAGTTCCTTGCTTTAATTGACCTTAATTCATCTTGACTCTTGACTCATAACTCAAGTTGAAAGCAACAACTATATATTTTCCTACAAGTCACCATGCAAGAATGCATTTTTGACATACATTTGACATGGGCCAATCTGACATGGTATCTTGTTGTTAACTTTCCCACATTTTCAAAAGTTTATCCTTACATCTTTTCGGTTTGTGCTTGGTCTTGAATAGCCATTTCTATCCAAGTGTTTTCTTGCCAATTGGTAGTGGTGTAAGTTATCACCCTGGTAACTTGCCATGTAGCATTGCCCCCAAGGCTTCAATTTCTTTCTTTATGGGTGCAATTCATTGCTTATGTTTTATTGTTGAAAATACAATTGTTATAGCAATCACCAAATCTCCCACATTTGGAGGGTCTTCGGAGTGCCGTGGTGTGGGTGCGACGAAGATCAACGGGAAGGCTCGAGGCGATGATGATGCTTTGGGGTGCCTTAGTGAAGGCAAGACACCATGGAAGAGAAGTTTTGAAGGCTGCTCGAGTGGGTCGAGCATAGGGAGATCAGTCGAGCCTTAACGGCAGCAGCAGGCAGTAGCTCTGGACTCACGCTCGACAGGTCGAGCAAGCCCAGCTCGGTCGAGCGGCTTTGACAGAACACAGCAGCGGGCTTTTCTGTTTTAAGCTTGCGTTTTGTGGGTCCTTTGCTATTGGTCTTAAGGCTTCCTCTTATGACTTAGGGGTATAAAAAGGGTCTTAGGAGACCATTAGGGTAAGTGAGAGAGACTACACAAGAGAGAAAGCTAGGGTTTGTAAACCATAAGAGTCTTCTCCTTCTTTGTGTTAGTTTAGGGGTGAACTCCATTGTTGAATGGATTCACTAACTTGAGAGGTTGTTCTCAAGTGTGTAAGTTGAGTCATTAGTGTAATTGTGATTATATTAATGATAAGATACTTTTGTTGAGGGGGAGGTATCCATAGATACCTCATAAACACTTGTTTGTTGTTTGTTCTTGCATCTTTTGATTGTACTCTGTTTTTTATCTTCTTTCACATCTTGTTTTCTATCATTTGAGGGTCCAAGACCTCCTCTTTCAACAATACATCATTTTGATCTTCTGGAGGTGGTTGTGGTTGCGGTGGGAGTTGTTGCTCAATGTAGGTTGTGGGTGTGCAGATTTTGGAGTTGAGTTTGGTGTATGTGGTGTATTGGTGTTATACCTGTGAATCTCAGTGACATTGTATGTTTTTGTAGTGTTACTTTTTTTAATTAAGGCATTCTGTGATATATCAACAAAAGTCATTTATGATCCCTGTCAACAATAATAAAGATAAAGGCAATTCTACTATATTCTCACTTAGTCTTGTTATCTTTATATACTGTTGACAGATGTAATGAAAAGGCAGTTTTTTGGAAATGAATGAAATAGTTTTGGGAGCAGCAGGGCTCGAACACTGCACTACCAATGTTTTTATTTTATTTTATTTTTATTTTTTTAATTTTTCGTTCTTTCTTTCTTGCTTTTTTGTTTCTTGTTCTGGGAAGATATCAGACATACTCAAATCTGGATGTGTTATGCATTCACACGTGAAGGGACTCATTTTTGTTGGAACAAAGTATTTGCTCTCAATATTTTACATTTTTAGACACAAGAGATTTGTTACTAAACAAGTTCAAGTGTTTCACTATGTATGCCCTTTTTGCAAACTAGGATATCCTTTAAAGGCAAGTCATTTACGTCACATTTATCTCCTTTGTGAGAAGAATTATAGGCAAATGCAACGCAACCAAAACATTCTAAATGAGTATAGACAAGAACCTTGTCAATCAATCTTTCATAGGGAGTTGAATTCCCATTTGATGGGAGCCTGTTGAATATGTGTAAATTTCTCTTAAAAACACTTTGAATGAGTAAAGGTAGGAATGATGTGAAATTGTATTTAAGTGCAAGCACAATCAATCTTTCAGTGTCTTGAATGATGCATATCTCTCTTAGAAAAGTAGTTATATGCTTATCTCTCCGTGTCAACTTGCTCGTAGAAATTAAGTTATGTCTGAATTCAGGCACACACAGGGCATCATCAATTACTAGATCATTTTTCAGTTTCACATTACCTGTGTGTGAAGTATTAGTTGTTTACTTGTTTTGCTGTTTGAAAGGTTTATTTGTGATTTGCTTTTGGCTAATTTGGGGAATGCACTTGTGTATTGCTGAGCTTAGAGTAACACGTCTTCTCTACATTAGAGAAGTAGTTCCAATTGCAATGCTTAATATTTGTTGGTCACTTGGCTACATGAGACTGTAAACCTGGTGACAAACTTATTTTAATCTTTTTGGAGATAAAATGGTCACAATGGTTGATTGCGTGGGTCAAATTTGGTGATTTTATTGTTTTTGATGTTGAATATTGTTAGGACAGTCTAATGGTATGGAAGCCAATGTTGGGTCGCCGAACTCAATTGTTGTGAAGCTTATTGACATGGGTTTTGAAACCTCTCGAGTCATGGAGGCTATAGAGGTTGTGGGTTCATCTCTGAATGACATAGTTGATCATTTATTAAACAAATATTCTACAAGCAGTAAAGGCGATTCAACTCATTCTAGTAGTTCTACTATGTTGAAGAATGCAAAACTTTCACGCAAAAGATCTCATTCATCGATTGGTAACATGAGACAGTCTAGCATACTGGAGCTTCTTCAACCCATGGGAAAATCAAAAAAGAGGCAGGCTGTTGATTTACCTGAAGAGACAACTTCTACAGCAGAGCTGCAAAGACATATCGAAGCACATGAAGAAATGGACAAGCCTCATAACCAAGAGAATTTGGTACTAAGTCATACTTTTGAATCATCTGAGACATTATACAGTTTGGACTCAGTTCAGAAAGCTAAAGTGGATGTAGAACTTGGACAAGATTGGGAGACGAAAGCCAACAGCCTGCTGCAAAGACATTTTGGGTATTCTATATTAAAGAGTTTTCAAATGGAAGCTCTGAGTACTTGGTTTTCTTATCAAGATTGTCTCGTTCTTGCTGCAACCGGGTCTGGTATTATATATCTGGTTTTTATATTCCCTTTATGTGTATATGTCATGTGCATAAATTGTCTGGTTGCTTTTAACACTTATATGTTTGCTGCAGGGAAATCTCTGTGCTTTCAGCTACCAGCACTTTTGACTGGGAAGGTTGTAGTTGTGATTTCTCCCTTGATAAGCTTGATGCATGACCAGTGTTTAAAGCTAGCAAAACATGGTATCTCTGCTTGCTTCCTTGGATCTGGACAAACAGATAACAGTGTTGAGAAGAAAGCAATGAATGGCATGTATTCAATCATCTATGTTTGCCCTGAGACACTGTTAAGGTAAATTTCTATGTCTATCATTTGGTGGTGGTCGTCATTGTAATGTTGTAGCAACTATACAGCTAATGTCACCTGGGGCTGGGAGGGTATCATATCAGCTTTGAAGATTTGATGAGGTTTATTGATATATGACGCAGACTAATAAGGCCACTTCAGAGGCTTGCAGAGAATCGTGGAATAGCTCTATTTGCGATTGATGAAGCACACTGCGTTTCGAAATGGGGACATGATTTTAGACCAGACTACAGGTTTGCTTCTTGCTTACCCTGGATGTATATATGAACTGTACATAAATTTATACTCATTCTTCTATAAATTGTGAAAATAACAGATTTTATGTTTGGTTGTGTGAAGTCCAAATTCGCATCTTCAAAATTCTGGGCCTTCTGGCTGTAAAGATGAAAGTTGAAAACAGAAATGCACCAAAACTCAATTTTTTAACACCCAGGATCTGGGGGAGCATGTAAACTAAAATAATACTTCAGATCCATCTCTTTGCTTAAAAATCTTCAATATTAAGTTATAATGATTATCTAATAACATAAATTAAGAAGTCAGAATGCAGTATAGTTTGGGTTTCAGATGAAAGAATAATGTCAATTTGTACATTTGAAAAATGTACTTTCAGGCTCTTGATGAAAGTATAAACCAAATTATTCATCTATATTTTTTACCCAAATATTTTTTGTTCTTTATCATTAATCCAATTAAAGTTGCTAAATTAGGTGTTCATCTCCCTGTTATCATTAGTTTGTCCGTACTCTGCTGTCTAAATTTTCTTGGGTCTTTGGGTCAATGATAAGTGACTATGCAAGTGTTGAAAAATGTATTGTGTCGTGAAAGAACAAAAAACAGTTTTCATTGTATTTTCAAATGATCATCTGGTTCTTGTAGGCGATTATCTGTGCTGCGTGAAAGTTTTAGTGCCAGCTGTTTGGAATTCTTGAAATTTGACATTCCAATAATGGCATTGACTGCCACTGCCACTGCCCATGTGAGAGAAGACATTCTGAAATCACTTAAATTATCCAAGGACACAAAAATTGTGCTCACGACATTCTTTCGTCCGAACCTTCGATTCTCGGTACATCTTCTATCTAAAAGATATTTTTTTTGTAATGACGCTTTCTAGAGTGGGGCAATTGCAGATTCGGATGCTGGGTTTTTTTATTTATTGTATGAGTTCTTATTCTTAGTCAGTGATGAGCTCAACTTGTTTACTGTTTTTCAGGTAATGCATAGTAAAACCTCATCTCCATCTTCTTATTCAAAGGATTTTCGAGAACTGGTACTAGCATACACTAGCAAGAGAACAGAAAAAGATAAAAGCCATTGTCTTAAGAGTGTCATGGAAGATCCCCAGGATGCATCAGAAGACTCCTGTAGTACCGCTTCTGATAGCAGCGATGATGAGATCGATGAGCAAGATGATGAGCTAAGCTCGATGAAGAAAGCAAGTTTTAGTGCTTCAGAAGAACAACAATTATCAGTTGAGTTTTTGGAAGATGATTTTGACGACATTCAGACTGCAGATGACTTTGATGGTATGCAAACGTACTCATCATTGACATTGGCTTACTGTTTAATCATTTGCTAAAAAGCTAATCTATCTATATATATTTGTCCACTGCAGTTTCTTGTGGTGAGTTCTGTGGGAAGTCATTGGCTGATAGGGTACAGCTCAACCAGTGCACTGAGTTGCCAGATGCTCCTCCAGATCTGGTAGACAAATCACAACCCATAAACTGTTCTTTGGAACAAGGACCAACTGTCATATACGTTCCTACGAGAAAAGAAACACTAACTATTGCAAAATATTTGTGTGCAAATGGTGTGAAGGCTGCTTCTTATAATGCTGCGGTAATATGTTCTTAAAAGATTGGGTTATGCTTCATGGCTATGTTATACGTTTTGTGAACCATTGACATGCAAACAATTTTTTCTTTTCATATGATAATGTACTTAAGCTCTTTTATTTATCATTTATTCTTGTGGAGGTTCCATTTCCTTTCCTTCACTATTTTTGTGGGTGGAATGTGTTCAAACGCTAACGGATTTGATTTTTTGTGTGTCAGTTGGCAAAGTCACATCTTCGGCGGGTACACAAGGAGTTTCATGAAAATGCTCTAGATGTTGTCGTAGCAACTATTGCTTTTGGGATGGGCATCGACAAACCGAACGTTCGTAGGGTTATTCATTATGGCTGGCCTCAAAGTCTGGAAGCGTATTATCAAGAAGCAGGGCGTGCAGGACGCGATGGAAAATTAGCAGAGTGCATTCTCTATGCAAATCTATCTAGAATTCCCAGTCTTCTACCCAATAAAAGAACTGAAGAGCAAAAGAGACATGCTTACAAGATGCTAACAGATTGCTTCCGATACGGTATGAATACTTCAATTTGCCGAGCTAAAGTACTGGTTGAATATTTTGGGGAGGTTTTCCATCAGGAAAGGTGTATGTCATGTGATGTTTGCAGAAATGGTCATCCTGACTTACAAAATTTGAAAGCCGAGGCAAATATATTCATGCAAGTCATTGCTGCTCATTACAAACATCAAAGTTTCTCCGCTTATTCACGCAGCGAATTCATAAGAGAGAAGCCAAATCTTAGGATGTTTGTGACAAAGATAAGGGAACAGTCGCAGCAATTCCTAGCGAGTGATCATCTCTGGTGGCGAGGTCTAGCTCGGCTTTTGCAAGACAAAGGTTTTATCAGAGAGGGGAGTGATATGATTGGTGTTCAAATAAGATGTCCTGAGCCAACTAATCAGGGACTTAGATTTCTCGAATCCGGTATGGAAGAAGATTTCTATGTTTATACTGAGGCAGACATGGTGTTATCAGCTAACACAGATCAAAAGGCTTTCTCATCGTTTTCCGAGTGGGGTAAAGGATGGGCAGATCCTGAGATCCGCAAACAGCGCCTCACAAAGAGGAAATCGACAAGAAAATCACGTAAATCACGTAAATCTCGTTTTAAAAATCCTAGACGTCAGTCAAAGCAAATGACAGTCAAAGAAAGAATAAGTGCTAAGCTATCAAGGCGGAAGATGTAGAACTCTCCACAAACTGATGATTTTTGGATGTTTTTAGTGATAGTTTGATCTTTAGGTAATTTCTTGTATTATTTCTTGCCAAGTAAGCTACTAATACAAGCTGAGGTATTTTGGCAATGTTCTATATTAATGCTGAAGTGAGCCCCAACTCTTGATTTCTGCTGCTGTTATTATGTTATCTATCATTTCTTAAAATTTGCTACATTCAGGCAGTTTTCAATATTCTTATATGAATTCTTTACTATTTGAACATTAATATCACATTGATCAATTTATCTCTCAAGTGGCAGGAACGTTCTTAATCCTTCTCGAGCCGAGGAACTCTTTTTGACCATGCTCTTCTTTATGGGTATGAATTACCGCCGTCCTTCCCTCCTTAGACCTTATTCATAGTTTTCTATGAGCGAAATACACTGGGTAGGTAGATGATAATATCACATTGATCAATTTGGTTCATATAATCTCCACATATCTTCCAACAACTTTATGTTAAATGCTTGTAAACACTACTTATCTTTCAACTACTTTATGTTAAATTCTTATTAACTGCTTTAATATTTATATTATTATTTATTAATATATATGATTTTTACATTTTTTTAATATATTTTGTAATTTACTAAAATGTAATTACGTTGACACAAAAAAAAATTATTACCTTATTTCTTCCCAAGATGAGCTATAGATTCTATTTTTCTCATCTATAAGTTTTAACTCTTCTTCCTCTTATTTACATTTTTTATGGTTGAGGCCTCAAAATATGTTATATACTCTAACATTTTTTATCTTATATTTCAAAAACACATTCAAATTTTAATAAAAAAATAAAAATTAGTATTTGTAGCAAAATCAATAAGGTGAGACTCAATTTATAGTTTGCAAATATGACAAAAGAGGAACTTTAGTGGCAAACATTTCCTTTGATAGATTTGATGAGAACAGTATTCTCCAAATATTGTCAATAACTAGTTCCTAAAGATGCAACATTAATTTGAAAGTTTGAGAAATAAAATCCTAAAAACAACAATAATAAAAATAAGAAAGCCTCTGAATTCCATCTATACACTCTACAATTCATCATGGGAATCATTAATATCATCCTCTTGAGTTGGGTTGCCACCACTCTTCTCATAAGCTTGTTTAATCACAGGATTACAAACAGCTTCCAATTCCTTCATTTTCTCTTCAAACTCTTCCTTCTCACCATTCTGATTATCATCTAACCACTCCAAAGCTTCTTTTAAGGCAGAATCAATCTTCTCTTTGTCATCTGACTCAATCTTATCACCCAGTTTATCTTTATCATCAATTGTGCTCCTCATGTTATATATGTAAGTCTCAAGCTTGTTCCTTGCATCCACCTTTTCCCTCACCTTCTTGTCTTCTTCCGCGAATTCCTCCGCTTCTCTTACCATTCTGTCGATCTCGTCTTGGCTTAGACGACCCTTGTCGTTTGTGATCGTGATTGTTTGCTTGTTCTTAGCCGCCTTGTCTTCTGCTGTAACGTGGAGAATTCCGTTCGCATCGACCTCGAAAGTTACTTCGATTTGAGGAACTCCCCTATAATTTTACAGTTAAATATCAGTAACAGGATGGGTATTGGATAGAACATATGAGCTTGGTGTGGTTATTACCTTGGAGCTGGTGGAATACCAGAGAGTTGGAATCGGCCGAGCTCACGACAATCCTTGGTTAAGGTTCTTTCACCTTCATAGACCTTAATATCCACAGAGGTTTGTTGGTCTTGATAGGTGGTGAAGACTTGAGATTTCTTTGTTGGGATGACTGTATTTCTTGGAATCAGTTTTGTCATTACACCACCTACAGTCTCAATTCCCAAACTCAATGGAGCCACATCAAGAAGAAGGAGACCTGCCCATCAAAATCAGACAAACAAATTTCATTCACCAACATTAACTACCCAATATGAAATTATGAAAATGATAATTTATGTTGCAAACCACTTGGACTGATTTTTTTGGTTCATATATCCAAACTCAATGTTTTAGACTTAAGGTGTTGGGATCATTGAACGATACTTACAATGAGTCCCACCTTAGTAGTTTGGATATACACAGTCTTACCTTATAGGTATCGGGCCTCAACCATCAACTTTAGGTTATAGTTCTTGACAGGTATTAGAAGCCAGCATGATAAGAAATCACGAGTTCGAATCTCAACTATCCAGTGAAATATTAAGTGAAAGAGGGTCTATGTCGCATCCACACTTCTAGTGTGATAGGCTCTCATGTGTGATAGGCTCTCATGTGAAGGTGTGTTAGAATATATAACATATTTTGGGGTCTCAACCATCAGCTGAAGCTTTTGGTTGAGATAGTTACTTAACACCATATCTATAAAGGAAGTAGAATGTTGATATACCTTGAGTTTCTTCACCTCCTTCACCACTAAGAACACCACCTTGAACAGCAGCACCATAAGCAACAGCCTCATCAGGGTTAACACCCTTATTAGGCTCTTTACCCTCAAAGAAATCCTTCAAAAGCTGTTGAATCTTAGGAATCCTAGTGCTTCCTCCAACAAGTACAATCTCTTTAATATCACTCTTCTTCAAATGTGCATCTTCCAAAGCTTTCTTCACAGGAGTCATTGTCTTCTTAAACAAATCTGCATTCAACTCCTCAAACCTCGCCCTCGTTAAAGGCTCGGAGAAATCAATCCCATCCACAAGAGCTTCAATCTCAACTCTAACTTGGTGTTGGCTACTTAGTGCCCTCTTAGCCCTTTCACATTCCCTTCTCAACTTTCCAAGTGCCTTCTTGTCTTTAGAAATGTCTTTGTTGTGCTTCTTTTTGATCATTTTGATGAAATAATCCATGACCCTATGATCAAAGTCTTCACCACCTAAATGGGTATCTCCACTTGTGGAAAGAACCTCAAATACACCATTATCAATTGTTAGGATACTAACATCAAAAGTACCACCACCAAGATCATACACCAAAATGTTCATCTCTCCACCTTTTTTGTCTAAACCATAAGCAATTGCTGCAGCTGTTGGCTCGTTGATTATCCGAACCACATTCAACCCGGCAATTGTTCCGGCATCCTTTGTGGCTTGCCTTTGTGCATCATTGAAGTAAGCTACAACAAAAACAATACATCCTTGTTAATACCAAAAAACCAACACATAGATTAATGTAACATGAGCACCTTTACTAACATTCCCCTGTATTGCTTGTACCATCATTCAGTTTTAGTACCAAGCATAGTAAAAGAACAGCAACGCTCGCAATCAAGGTAACGACACGACAATGCAATCACCATAACCGCAGTGGCGACAAGGCGATCCACATGCTTATTCTCCTTTGACAATGTGTATATTATACTAATACACTAAGTCACTAACGACCCGTTTGGTAATCGGTAATCAATATTAAAGTTATCATTTTAAAACATCATATTAATGACTGGATCTCAAATTCAGGATATAATGGAATATTATAAATGAACTTTATTTTTATGATTAAAATTTCTATCACCATGAGAATTTCTCATGATACATATTATTGTATCATGAAAATTTATGATACAAATCATTCCCATTATCATAGCTAGTACCGATTAGGTGATATCCAAATGAAACTTAAATCCATACGTATCCCATTTTGTATTTTTTACTTATTAGTTAATGCATGGAACAATCTGATAAACAAATGGCACATTGAAAAGAAATTTGTACCCATAACAAGAATTCGATCAGCAAGTTCACATACATGAAACAATCACATAATTTGATGAGCCATTTATTTATGCATATAATAAATCCTCAAAAGGCAATTACCTGGAACAGTGACAACAGCATGCTTAACAGTTTTCCCAAGAAAAGCCTCAGCTGTTTCCTTCATCTTTTGCAAGATCATAGCACTGATTTCTTCAGGGCTAAACACTTTTACTTCATTATCCTTAAGCTTTACCTGAATGTATGGTTTTCCATCTCTGTTCACAACTTTATAAGGCAACATCTTCATATCTCTTTGAACCTCTTGGTCATTAAACCTACATTATCAATTACATCACCAAAATACCCAATAATTAACCATAAATCCATAATCATCATCATCACATTATCATCATACATTCAAATATCCAATGTTAACCATAGACCCATAATCATCATCTTCATCATCATCATACATTCACCTAGTATACCATACCCTAATCAAAGGAGATAAAAGACTATTGCGGCAATGCGACCAGTGGAACCCTAGCTCTAAATTCACACAAAATTGATCATAATATAACCAACAAAATCCACATTAAACAATCAAAACATATGCACTACAATTGATTGATAACTTACTTTCTACCAATAAGTCGTTTAACGTCAAAAATTGTTCGTTCAGGATTTAAAGATGCTTGATTCTTGGCAGCTTCTCCAATCAACCTTTCAGTATCAGTGAAAGCTACCCATGAAGGCGTGATCCTGTTACCTTGATCATTGGCTATAATTTCCACATGCCCATCTTTATATACTCCAACACATGAATATGTCGTTCCCAGATCTATACCAATTACTGTCCCTTTAACCGTTTCTTCTGCTGCTGCTGTTACTGTTATCCCAGACAAAAACTCTTCACCCACAAAAAACAAACAATCACGTCAATACTGAAAACAAAATCCCATTAACATCAAAATCGACACCTCTAAATTAAACAATCAAAAAACAAAAGGGTGAAAGAAATGAAGAAATCTGACCTGAAACAAAAAGCAGAAGGAAATACAACGCTACATTCCTACGCGAATGCATTGTTTCTGATGGAATATCGTAAAAGAATGAAAATGGAGTATATGATCTGCAGAGAATTCGGATGAAGATTGAAGATTGATCGTGAAATGGATTATATTTATAGCTTATTATGATGATTTAATTATGGAAAAATTAGAAATAATAAGTTGGTTATTGCTAGAGTGTTCTCCCCAGTTATTTAATTACACGCAATAAAATATGTATTGGAGCCAATCAGAATTCGCCACGTATGTATGATGACATAATTTGCATGGGCTTCTATGTTTACTCCCGAAACTTCTTGATTTGTTTAGTAACTACTCGTAATCTGATGGATGGCAAGCCAATGAATCCCACTTTATTTATTTATTTATTTATTTATTATTTTTTTTATTTTTATTTTTTAAATAAAAAAATTAAGTTTTAAATTTAACTGTTTAGTTAAGTTTTTAATTTATTTCAAATATTAAATATTGCTCGTGCGATGTACAGTTTATTAATTTTTTTGATATATTTATTTAAACAAAAAATTATACTCCAAATTAATTGCTCTATGTTTTAACCATCTCAAAATATCTTATACTTGCTTTAATAAATAACATTATAAAGATTTTATAAATAATTTTAAAAAATAAAATATCTGATTTTCTAATATATTAAATAATATACCTAGAAAGTAAAAAAAATATTGATAAAATTATAGTTATAATTAGAAAATAAAAAAGTCAAAGATATAAACATTAGTAATAAATACAATGACATTATCATTGAGTTTTAGTGAGAACTTTTATTGAGAAAATAATACATAAACGGTGTTAAAAAAGTGATGACATTAGCGATGTTTTGTTTTAGTAATAGTTATAGATATATATTTTATTTCAGGGGCAAAATTACATGGGGATTCGAAAATGCAATTCTTTGTTTATTTAACGTCGTCTCCTTACTAATATTAATATATGATACATTGTTTGAAAATTGCAAATTTAAAACAAAACAAATAGCTTAATGGTTGGAGTAACACATTCACAATCTAAGATCTGGGGATTAAATTCCAATTTAAACTACTTTTTTTAATAAATTTATAAATTTATAAATTTATTTCATAATACCATTACTATTTATTTTTCATAATTTTACATTCATGCCTTTTAGTGCATGTTTATATTTTTGCTATTTTAATTTTAATAGTGTTTTTTGAGACTTATTTGGCGAATACATAGAGTTAAAAACACTTAATTGTAATTATGTGAAATTTTCAACTTCATTTGTTGTATATAATTTTTGCTACTATTTAAGTTTATTTCATCTACATAATTTTAAAATTTGCATAGTTTAACCAATTTTTATGTAGTAAATAATCTGCTAGTATATCAAATATATAGTCCCACTAATTTAAAATTTTGACTCTGACACTAATTGGTATCTATGTAATTTATATTTTTATATTTTTTTGATAAAAATAAATTTAACTATGTCTATTTTAGTTCAAAAGAAGCCGACTATCTATTTTAGTTTCATACTTTCTATTTGTATTCACTATAATCTATATGTAGTATTGAACTATTGATTGTATAAGTTTGTTATACAAATCAATTAGTTTTAACTGATTGTGTGTTTATCTCAAAAAAAAAAAAAATGATTGTGTGTTCCTAGGCTTACACTCTATATGTATACTTCGTATATATGTCAATTGTTCAATTGATAGAAATAAATTATGCTTTTTTTTCTCTGTTTCACTATTCACCATAAGAGCCTACTAATGTAAATACTTATTGTTTTGTTACTATATTGTCTGTCATCTTCACTCACCTAAATCACGATTTCGAGCGATATATTGAATATGATGATGATGAGAGTCTACGAACTTTAACTTTGAATCAGTGAGTGTTTCTAGTTTAGAGAAGGATACAACTTCATTTCTTAAGCTTTCACAACAATTTTTTTCTTTCTTCCTTATGTGTTCTTTTATTCACCAAGTACGTAAAGTTTCTCAGTTTTCAAATAATTCTAAAAATATGGTGGAAAAAATCACACTGGTCAAAATGGTTCCACTTAGATCCAACAATGAACTCTGTCTCTGTTGCCAAGATCCAATTTAGGGTTTGTTGATAGTTCTTTGCCATAACCTAGCAACAATATTTTTACGGTAAAAACATGGAATAAAGTGAACATCGTGGTGACAGGATGGATAATAGTTGGGATGAATTTCTAAAAGCATATTTTCATATAAAATCTCTAGAGAAATTTGAAATAAACTTGTAAAAGAGGTATGGACAAAGTTTATATGCACAAATGTTGTATGTACAATATGGAAACAAAAGCTTAAGTGCAAACACCAAATTAGGTGTTTCAAGATCTAAAGGCCAAAGATGTTTTAACCTTCAATTAAGTGTTACAAGACTCAAAGTCCGTTTTTAAGACGATGCAAAAGTAAATGTTGAATAATTTATTAGTATCAAAGCATGTGTTATAACAATTCAAAAAAAAAAAGCATGTGTTATAAGACTCAAAGGAAGTGTTTTTAACTTTTAAGTAATTCTTTCATATTTGTCGACAAATTATTTATTAAGATCGTCTCACGATGAGACGACTTAATATGTGCTGATTCAATTTTTATTTTCTTAAAAATTAATGAAAGAAAATTTTTTTATTAGTTATTTATTATGTAAGTTTAATTCAATAAATTTTATTCTAAATATAAATGATTTGGGCTGCTTGTATGGACGGATGGACCCGTCTTACCGTGAGACGCTCTCATAATACAAGACTTGCTTTTTTTTTTATGTGTTTACGTTTGAAAATACTCTCTTTTTTTTATTTGTTTTTCCCATTTACTTTTTGCACAAATCTCAATTCAAACTTAAAATTCAATAATTTTAATTGTGATTTTTTTAAAATTCTAAAAAGTTAAAATTTGGAAAACATATATTGAGACGAATTTATCAAGATCCCACGTGAATATGTTTTTTCATATAGGTCGATCAAAAATTATCATCAAAGTTTGATACAAATATTCGTATATCATGAAAAGAAGTAAAGAACATATGAAAATAGAGACCGTGTTTTTGTTCTTTTGTTTTCTTTTTCTTCCAAAAATTAGGAATCAATGATTTTGAAAAAGAAATTCCACATGGTAGCCTCCAGTTTTAATGAAATGCCAGTGGTAGCACTTTTTTAAGAAAATTCCATATGGTAGCATCCAGTTTATGCACTATCTGATTGTAGTAACATTTTCCATTAAGTTCATGTTAAATTCAGTTTAATTCATTACTTTGTAAGTTTTTTTCCACATCCATCTTTTGTTTAATTACCCATTTTAACATTTAATTCACCATTATAATGTTTAATTCACCGTTTATTTATTAATGCCTATAAATGTTTAACAATTTTATGGATAGATCATAAAAACTACCTAATCTATAGGTCTATTTGCAAAAAATTATCTTATGTATTTTTTTTTGCAAAAAACTACCAAATCTGATATATTTATTTGCAAAATGACTACCACTTCACGAAAAACGTTAGTTGACCGTTAAGTTTGAGGGTTTGACCGATTTGAGAGTTTAAGTTGTCTATGTGGCAGTGTCTCATTAGAGCATCTATTTTGATTAATAGCTATTTTGTTGTAAAAAAATACCCGTTTTTTTTTAATTAACAGCTATTTTCGGATTTAATTAAAATTTAAAAAAATAATAATTATACCAACGGTCATATTTTTTTGAGATCTATAAAATGAGACCAACTTTGATATTTTTTGAAATAATTTCAAATTTACCTATTTTCTTCTTATTTTCCTACTTTTTTCATTAAAAAACACCAAAAATAATCTTAAAAATAAAAAAAAAACATGAATTTAAATAATCCAAAAAAAACTTGGGAATTGATTGAAGATATTACTCTCATATCATCAGTCATGAACACACGTATAAATTCGGTTGTGGGCACCAACCAAAAGATAAGAGTGCAGTGGGAAAACGTTAAGACTGCTTATGAAAAAGCGAGAATTGAACAACCCCATCCAATTTCGCCAAGAAACATCGACATGCTTAAAAGTCGTTGGTGTAGAGTTGGTCTGACATGTTTGAAGTGGGCTGAAAGTTATGACGAGGCTCTTCGGAGGAAGGAGAGTGACTGAAAAGACGATGATGTGCTTAAAGAAGTACATTTAATCTATCAAAGAAATCATGGTAACTTTAATTTCATTGAGCAATGGAAAATTTTAAAGAATTTTAACAAATGGAAGCAAATGGTGATTTTAACTTAGATTGTCGTTTTAATTAGTATGATGTATTTTATTATTAGTTTTTAATTTGTGTATTTTTTTTATGTGCGCATTGTAATTTTTATTTGAATTTAATGAATTTTATTTATTATTATTAATGTCTACAAATTTATATTTATAAAAAAATATTAGCTTTATTAAAAGATTAAAAATTTTTAATTAATAAGAAATTAATTTTGTTATTATAAAAAAATAAAGATAAATGTTAGATAAATTAAGGGAGAGAAGGTATGGTGTGAGAGTAAAAAGTAAGAAAAAGAAGATGATGACCTTTTAAATAAGGTCATTATTAATAAAATTAGGTTGAAAGATGAACTTTTAGGAGAGAGAAATAATATGGTGACCTTTTTATTAGATCATCATAAATGATGCTCTTAGTCCTCGTACTTTTAAATAATTTAAAATTAAAACACATAAATTAACAAAATAAAAATAAAAGATATTTGACATCATTTTTACCTATAATAACGATTTTTTTCAAAAAACGGACGTTGCAATTACCCTTATTTGCCATTACCCTTATGGGGTAACTCTTTTGAAATTCCGGTCAAAACAAATACTTATTTGTCATTTTGCGATACATAAACCGAAAAAGATATTTGACGTTTTACCCATCATAACGATCTTTTTAAAAAACGGATGTCGCGATTTTTCTTATGGGATAACTTTTTTCGAAAATCCGATCGAAACAAGTACTTATTCGAAAGAGTACTTGTTTCAACAGGTGAATTAAACATTAAAATGATGAATTAAATGGAATTTAACAAGAACTTAACGGAAAATGCTACGGTAATTAGATAGTGCATATACTGAATGCTACCATGATAAATTTTCTTAAAAAGGTGCTACCACCAACATTTCATTAAAACTTAATGCATTTTTCAAAAATTGTAATTGCTGACCGTACTAAGTGTTTGCAACACATATCTCACAAAAAAAAAAGTGTTTGCAACAGATGACGTTTTTTTTCCAACAATTAATTTTTTTTAAAAAAAAATTGTTTGCAACGGCCGGGAGTATTCAAACCTTACAAATCAAATAAATAAACAGTTCGAAATCAAAAAATTGGAAAACATCAATTCACAAAATCTTTATATTAACCCAATTTCACAATCTTCAAACATAATAATGGATGAAGAACCATTACGAAATGCAAAGGAATCCCTAAACCTTGTATATGAATTGACATTTCTAACATCTTCAACACACAACTTGATTGCCACACAATTTCTCTCTGAATTGGGTTTCAATCCAGAAGCTCTTTCTGCTCTTGTCAAGAAATCTTCCTAAGGATGCTTGTGTGCCAGTGCTTCTCTCCCTTCGTGCTGTATTGTGTTTTTCTTCCTGTATTTTCTGGTTACTCCAACATGGGTTTTCATTTTTCAATTAATATTAATAGAATATTTGAAATCATTGTTTTTCTTGTTATTTTATCAGAAATTGCTTACTTTGTAAGTATTCTATACCTTAATTGAGATGCGGTGATTGAGGATTTTATTTTTAAAGGGTATTCAGTCACATTGTTTAGCTTTAATGTTGTTCGGGGTTTTGATTGGAAATGGGTAGTTGAAGCTTTGATGGATTGCAATTTTTGCTTTTATTAACATGATTTTTAGATTTTTTTTGAGGTATGATGTTTGAAACTTGCAACAATGTTTGTTATGGTATCTTTCCGGACTGGAAATGCATGGCTTTTTCACAGCTTTTCGATTAATTGTCAAGCAGCTATCTGGTATGGTTTTTGTTAATTATGGTGATTGATGATTTGTGTCATCATGTAGAGTTAAATTGGAGCATGTTGATATCTACTCCTACTATTAGTTTCTAAAGCTCTTTCATTCTTCATGGTTATATACACTTAGAAAATTCGATTGTGTATCTCTGAGATAGTTTTGGAATGAATGTTATAAGTTATGGAGTTTGAAACTCTTTCGCCATGAATAATTTTATAGATTCATCTTGGAGGTTTATTTCCTTTTTCCTCCTGTATAAATTTAGCAAGTTTGCAATTCTTGGTAAACTAGAAATGGTGGGTACAAGAGTTAGAAGTGAGAGGAAGCCCGAAAGATTGATCAGTATATATGCATTTGTATAAACAGTTGGATATGGAAAGCAAAAAGAGTATTGTGAATAATTTTCTAATGTGGCCTAGGGTACTAGTAGTTTCTAATTCTAGTGTTTGAACTCTTACTAATAGTAATTTCATTACAGACCACTTTGGGGTAATCACACTGTTGTTAAACTGCCTTTGCTTTCTAGTTATAGCCATTAAAACACTTCACCTCGTGTCAAAATTAGTTATTGATGTCATTACACAATCTGGTGGAAGAAAATCATGTTTAAGCACTCAAAATCCCTACCTAATGTTGTTGATAATCTATAAATCTTGGAGGCAAGCAAACTGTTTCTTTTACCGAAATGGAGACAAAGGATTTGGGGTTCTTGGGGTTTTCAAACTTTTTAGCTCTCTACAAACTTGATCTAACATTCTGAGGAAATCCCGTACAATCACAAAGATACGAAGTGGGTTAGCCTCATCCTTGCTCACATCACCATGATAGTATTCTGTGATTTCCCGCACACTAAGCAAGACCTTATTTTCCTCTGCTTGTAACTCCTTTAAGTTGTTCTCGGCATGGTTTAAAAAGATCTTCATGGCGTGGACAAAATTGTCATTTGTTGCATTGTGATGCAAATTCTTGGTTAACAATTGCTTCATCTTAGACATTCCATCCGATAGATTTGAAACTGATGTTGCTAGAACATCCAAATCAATTGACGCTGTTCTTTTTACATTGCAAAGTTCAGCGCTTAGACCAGATACCAGGTCTAGCCCCATTCTTCTGTAATTGTCTTCCTTTTCCTCAACTGTTCTGCCCTTTGAGCTGCGTTCTATCTGCCCCATAATGCTGTCTGACATGCGTACTCCTTCTGTTCGTATCATCTCTTGCACCACAAAATGGAGTAAAGTGGTTTTCCCATCCGTGCCTTTGACATCTGCAAGCTTAAGGAGTGCATCGAGCTTGAATGCTCTAGCCCCTCCTCTGATTGTTCCAACATTCATTCTATTTCCTGTTTTTAGCACAGCCTCTAGTAGTTTTAAGAAAAGTCTACTAGATCTGAGTTCCTTGCAGGCTTCCTGTAGAGAAAACAGAGATTGATTATAAAAGTTTGATGTAGAATAAATAATAGGGCTTGCAGTTGAACCTCACCTCGAGCATTTGAAATGAATTCCTTAGGTGAACAACCTCATCATTGAAAGTAGCTCTGTAAAGCATTGCCTCAATCCTTTGAAAGGCATAAGGTACTGCCAACAACTCTTTGACAAGCTTCTCTGCTGATCCTAGTTCATTGATATTTCCCTTAAAATTAGATAGCTTTGCTTCTTCTTCTTCTGTTGGTGCCATCCTTACCAGAGCCTCTAACTGTTGTGAGCTTAAACCGTCCCCTGCATTTGGAAATACTTGAATCTGTTGTAGAGTATGAGCAGAGAATGAAGAATTCTGATTTCAAACGTATAGTTATACCTTGAGCTAGTGCTTCACAGACCTTCTCAGTTGTCGCATTTAGAGCTTTAGAAAGTATAGTGATGTTCTGAAGTCTTTTGGGTTCAAGGACATGTTTGCTAGGAGAAGGGCTTTTGCTTCTTCCTTCATCATTCTTAAAAACAGTCTGCAGGTTGTAGCCAAATAGTGATCCTATCATTTCCTCGTCTAATCTGCACAAAAACCCTTCTTTAATAATTGAAACTAAGCACTTTAAAGCATCAATGTTTTTGATAGTAAGATGTAGGTAATGTAATACTTACTCAAACGAGCTACTCCGTAGCTTGTCCCATACCATAGTTCGATCTGGTGCAGCTCTTACTTTGTCCCAATGAAGTGGTTTCAATTTTGGGAGTGGAGCACCATCTTTTCCCAGTGGTGTATACAGAGGAGGTTGTCCAGGTGGAGGAGGGGGGCCTTTAGAAGAACTGGCTTTTCCATTTAAGAATGGTGGAGGACAAGGGGGAGGTGGAATGTTCTTTGGGCCTTCTAGAATTTTTGGGGTTAGTGGTGGTGTGGTTGAGCCTCTTTCTGGTGTATGCTTTAATTGTGTGGGCGTGTCTTGTTCCACCTTGGAAGATTTTAAGGATTTGGGTGAAGGTGAAATAATGTGTGCAAATGCAGGTACAGACGACGGTGGTGGTGGTGGTGGAGGAGGTGGTGGTGGTGGGCTTGTTTGCTTCATATTGTCGTTTAGACAATCTGGAGCATTGGCTATGCTATGAGTGGATTTTTCATTCTTGGATAATACAAATTGAGGTGGGTTTGAGGGTAAGCTATGGTTTTGAGGGAAAACTTCCATTGGGTCACTGAAACTACCAACCGAGACATTAGAAAGTCGAAGATTACGATTACTAGACGAGCGTGAATCACATAAAGAATGAAAAGATTGATCTTCAGATGAAGGATTATCAATACCATCCATATTATCACCATTTAAAGAGTTCTGATCATCAGATTCATATTTACTCGATCCTGTATACTCATGAACCGAAATTATCTCTTCTGCCAAAGAACTATTCTCTCTTGTCTCAAACCGGGTAGTTTCATGATCAAAACCCTTCTTTTCATTCGATGTACTACCCATATTTCCAGCCATTGACTTGTCTAAACTATCAGAATCTCCATTCATACATGTTTGTGGTTCTAAAACATTTGTTAAAGTTTCAATGTAAAACAAATCAGAGTTGAGTTCATGGGTTACCTTGCTTGCCAAATTTTGTGTTAAACTCTTTGATCTATCCTTATTCCTTCCTTGGTCACTACTTACAGATGCTGTTCTTGTAGCTACCTTCTTTTTGTGATACATTCTCCTGCTAATCCATAATAACACCCCAAGTGCAAAAACAAACAATACCACTCCCATGGAAACAAGTACTGATACTAGAATTATCTTCTTCTTTCCATGTTCTTTGTGCTGATTATGAAACTTGTGAATTGGCAGCATCGGTCGAGGTCGAGGCAACCCATGATGGTGATGATGATGATGATGACGGTACAAGTGTGCATGGAAAACCGGTGCAGGAGCAGGAGCAGGAGTTGGTGCCGGAGGCTCGGCTTCGACGAAAATTGCAGAAGGAGATGGTGCAGGTGAGTCATTCTCTGATGGTTTTATTTTGTTATGAAGTGTTCTTAGTCCAAGTAAAGCCCTGAACTTTTCCACCATTACATCATCCTTTTCACCATCATCATCCCCAGACATTGCTTTGATCTTAGATTCTACTCTTTCATCATAAACTTGCATACTCTCTGTTTCATCCCAGGAAGCATTCACCATTATAATGTCCATGCTTATGATGATGAACACCATAATTGCCATCATTATATTTGAAAGTGAGAATAATTTATGAGTGATTTCCATTTTTTGGGTTGAAAAAGATAAGGTAAGAAATGAATGCCAACTTTTGTTCTTAAAAAAAGATTGTATTCATTTTTAGTCTTGTTGCTTACATAGTTCTGATACTGCTGTTGGGTTGGGAGGATCTAGCAGAAAGAGGGGTAATGAAGGAAAGAGAAAGTCTTTATTGCTACTCCAAGGAACCCCTGAACCTGGCAGTTGTAGTTGTACTGGAACTCCTTTTATTGTCTTTCTCTTCATGTCTCCTTTCTTTCTTTCTCTCTCCCTTCAATTAATTCCTCTGACAATTGCACTGTTTTATACTTTGTTAAGCTGATTATATTTCCATTCAACATGAAGGGTGAAATCTCGATTAGAGCTCTCTAAAATTGACCGGATTATTTGAAAACGAGTATGATTTGACTTGACCCGAAATAACCCGCATATAGAAATCAAATCAAAATGTTACATTAACCCAAACTACGATAACATACTTGCCTAAACGTCTGAATATACACTTCTATCATGGGTAAGTATAGGGTAGACCCAACCTAACCAAATCGGTTGTCATTGTTCTGTATTGTGCTACTAGAGGCGTTCAAAACAGACCCGATGACACGAAATGTACCCGACCTTATAACCGAACCCGATTTGACCCAACTTCAAAAATGATTTACAATTATGTAATAAAACAATATGAACACAAAATCCGATTTCAAACCGACGCAAAACAATTAATCCGATGACCCGAATAACCACCTCTATATGCTACATATTAATTCAACTTTTATTTGATTTTTAATTAAATGAGTTAGACTATGGCCTAGTTAGACTTGGACCTAGATTTTCTCTGTTCCGCATTGTCTTAAATTGTTATTTTGTTCATGTTTAATTAGAGTAGACTGACAGATAGAGTGATGAAAGCAGAATTCTGGGTTTAGGTGGGTGTTTAATGAAGGTTAAGCTGGATTGTTTGTGTGCAAGTATTACTATAAAGTGTCGGTATCTTTTTGATTAATGTTATGGGTCGTCATCTTCACAGTTGGGAATGGGATCTTGCCCTTTTTCCTTAAAACAAGTGATTAATCATAATGTAATCAAGACTATGTAAAAGTCTGAGTGGGCCTCCTTGTTGGTTGAATTTGCCTACCCTTACATGGAAGCTGACCTACCTTGTCCTTCATCATCACTCTAGTGTTGTAAATCTAATGTATGTCTTATTATTGACGGAGTTGAACCCTAATGTGATCGAGTCAGTTTGAAACGCCCCCGAGCGAGAGTGTAAACCTACGATGAACTAATAGAACTTATTTTTACGTTTTAAGGTGAAGAGAATAAGCGCAAAGTAACCATTGGATATTGGCACAATTGAATGAATTTTGAAGAAAAATTGTCCTAAATAATACTACTTATTATTGTGAATAATCCTTACTATTGATTATTACTGAATAATCCGATCTTTTTATATAACTTGCTGACAGCTTCATTGTCACATCTTAACCGGTTAATGTAGGTACTTACTAGCCATTACACTCACTTCTTCCTCATGCTTCTTCATTGGTCTATTCCTACTACTCTTTAGTCGGAAATACCTACAATAGCCGGTTAAAATATAATAAGGGATGCTATCATAAAAAATACAAAAATTAAATTAAATTATTTAAAACTAATCAATAGTAAGATTATCTAAGACCGATGAATAATAAATGAGATTATTCAAATGACAATATTTATGAAATTTGTTGTGCACTCAAAAGTGAAGACAACTGTACATATAACAATATAGAGAGTATTGGTAGATGTTTCCCTTGAAAATACTCTAAAGTAGGTACCAATTTTATGTTTTTGGTTATGGGTTATGTTTGCAAATAACGTGGTAGCACATGGACTATGTTATACTTGTGTTTTACTGTTTTTATTATTTATATTTATATTTGATAAATACTTTTGAGTTCACTATGTTGTTCTGGGAAGGCTGCCTTTTTGAGACCCTTTAACCTACAGTAAAAATATGTGAATCAATTGTATACTGTTGGATAAATGCTTTTTAAGATTTGAGATCAATATTACTGTTGGATTGGAGCATGTGAATTGCTATTTACACTGTCATAATTTTCTTGTATGGGATGGTTTTATTGTGAGACATGCTTTATCTTTAAGTTAAGTAGTCTAATAATATAAATTTTTAGCTTATGGGCTTCTTGTTATGAGGTTGTCTCACCGAGAGATGATCTCTTACAAGATGGGTTGTTAAACTATTCATTATCATCATCATCATCATATCCAGTGTATCCCGAACATAGATAAATCTATGTTCAGGATCTGGAGAGGGAAGATAGACGGTGTCTCATACCCTTAAGGAGAGGGCGGTCGAAAGAGTCCCCGGCTCATCATACCCTTAAGGAGGGTTGTTAAACTATTAATAAATATTTTTATTTGAAATCGCAAATTAAGGGAGAAAATAAAGGAAGAGAAGGGAGGAGGATAGGTAAAAATTTGTTTGTTTAAAAGGGAAGGAAAGGAAAGGAAAATGAGTGTTTTTCTTTTTAATCTTTCCTCCTATGAAGAAATTGTATTTGTTAGAGTAAGGACCCAAATCTCCACCACGTGGAGGGACTTCGGGGTGCCATGATAAAGGTACGACAAAGAACAAGCGCATTGATCAAGACTTGAGTAGAGAGGAGGAATGCCCAGGCAGAGGCAGCAGCTCAAGTTGATTAGTTGAAATAATCATGCAAAATGATCTAAACCTAAAATTATAGCTTCAAATGGTGATTATATATTGAATAGGATAGTTGGTAATACATTTGCAAGTAAGTGTCCAATAGTTTGGTTTTTTGAATATGTCCAATAGTTTGTTTGAGAAAGTTAAACCACTCCCTAGTCTCTACATGTGGTCTTACTACTTGCTTCACCTAACAAAGCATACAACGCACATGATCAATTTACTAAGATAGAGAGCTCTAACAAAAGTTATCATTCATACATGATTGGCTTGACTTAGCCGTCAATTGGCATGGAAAATTAGATCATCTCCTTTTTTTTTTTTTGTAGTTATTTACTCCCTGTCGCAAATAGAAAAATATACTCCCTCTGTTTTCTAATGTTTTTCCCATTTGAAATATTTTAATTAAAGGAAAGAAATTAAATTAATGTTTTTGACATATATTTAGAAGATAAAATATATCAATGTAAGATTTTGTTAGATTCGTCATAATATATATTTATTTATTATGTATTTTTTATAATTTTTATTACGTGTATTTTGAGATATAGAAGTTTAAATTTACATTGAAAACTGTGTAAAAAATAAATTGGAAGAACAAAAAGAAGGTAAATGATGTTAGAGTATAACATATTTTGGGGCCTTAATTATCAACTTAAGCTTTTGGTTGAGTTGGTTCTTTGACAGATGCAAAATAAGTGGGATAAATACAAAATGAATAGATCAGACTAAAATTACAATAAATACAAAATGAGTGAGAGGGAGGGATTATTATATTTATGTTGTGATTACATTCATGATGTCCTTGCTAAAGGTGAAAAATAAAGCAAGATAAAAGGAGACTTATGAATTAGCTTGATATGGTCTAAATTTTTTTAAAAGTTTTGTGATAAATTAGGTATTCTTATAGACAACATTATGTACGACCGTCAATATTATTCTTACACTTATGGCCTGTTTGGTTAGTGGTATTAAATAGTGATAATGAGAATGATTTATAGTGTGAAATTTCATCAAAACTCCCGTATCAATCCCATAGTAATAAAACTTTAAGCATAAAAAAACTTTTTATTTACAAATTTTCATTACCATATAATATCACATCTCCTAATGGTAATATTTTGGAAAAAATTTCATGAAAAAAATGAGATGATTGAAGTTGGACAAATATAGTTATAACTTATAAGGTAATTTTTAGATTTTTCAACCAAAATTTCATTTATTTTTCATCTTCATTACCACCATTTATTACTTCATACCAAATAGGCCGTTAATAGTTAACGATCTTTTTTTCTTTATTTTCTAATAAGGTTGTGTTACTAATAGTGTTAAAAGGATGTTAAGATGGATAGGACATAATGACATAAACTTTTTAGCTTGGAGTAGAAGGATATTTTCTCTACATGGTCTAGCACCACATTCCTAAAATTATGATTCCACCAATTCCAGCTCAAGCATATACTAAATGAAAAGGACATGTTGTTGCACTTAAGTGGAGAGTGATACTTTTCGATGCATATGATAAACGCGACATAAAGATAAAAAAAAGGTTACACAAAATGTTGAGTGGCTATTACCTATTTTGTTCTTGATAATTAGAGATTAATTGATGTTGGGATGAGTTATTCTACATCGATAAATTAAAAATGGTGTGGACACTTTATAAGTTATTGGAGACCTTTTTTCCATTTCCATATGGTTTTGGGATACTATATATCTCATTGGCTTATGAAGTGTGTGCACCTCGTGTCTCCCCGTCAATGTGCTGGCATTGACAATAAGTCCAGCCCAATTTAACAATTGATACATATTTTATTTAGTTGCATACATTTGTATCAAAATTGAGATTTGTACCCTCTAAATACTTCTACAAGCATGGGCACATTTAAAATGAGGTAGCTAAACTGAATCCTCATCATTATCCTATTTAGTATATCCCGCTCATAAAAAACTATAGATAGAGTTTGAGGAGGAAAGTACGAATTAAGTTGAATGTTTGATTTCTTTCATTATTTGAAAGGAACAAATTTATTCGAGAATAAGTATTCAAGGCTTGAGAATCTATCCACAATTCAAATGGGAAATTAAGTATGTCAAGTTAGAGTTAAGTCGATTGGGATGGTAGAGAGTAGACTTGTGCAATGGGTCGGATATGGGCCGGATTGATCTAGACCTTATAAAATACAAGACGGCTAATGGGTCGGGCCCATAAGGCTCGGCCCGATCTGGCTCGGCCCATTTACTTTATTAAACACATACCATCATATAATAATAATAATAATAATAATAATAATAATAATAATAATAATAAATATTTTATTAAACATATGATCTTACTCACTACATTTTCGTTATCGACATTGTTAATCGTTCAAGCTTGCTTGTTTTATATTAGGAGGAACTAAAAAAAATTAATGGATGCTAATATCCCACAAATGAAACAGAGATTCTTTTTAAGGATCTTATACTTTTAAATTTTAAAACTCTATTTTTTTAGGATCTTGTCCAATTAGACATTTTAGTCATCTTTATAAATAACCAAGCCTTCTATAAATCGTCTTACTATGAGATGGAGCCATACACCTAATCTATTTTTTCAATCGATCAATTTAAGATTGTAAGTGATTACTTTAAGACTTGATAAAGTAATTATTTAAAACTGCAAATGATCACTTTAAAATTGTAAGTGATCACTTTAATAGTATTATTGGTTACGTTAAGATTGCAAGTAATTACTTAAAGGTTATAAGTGTTAGAATATATAACATATCTTGGGGCTTCAACCATCAACTTAAGCTTTTGGTTGAGTTGATTCCTTGATATAGTATCAAAAACCAGTGTGACAAGAGGTCTCGTGTTCGATTCTCTTCTTATTTAAAGTGGAATATCTAACACTTAGTATGAGGAAGACCTAGGAAAGTATATAAAATATCTTGGAGCCTTAACCATCAGGTTAAATTTTTAGTTGAGTTGGTTCTTTGACAATAAGTAATCACTTTAATTGTACATTGAGCCAATCTAATAAAGATAATTTTACCGTTATGATTATTTACAATGAAACCGTCTCATTTCAAAATTTATAATAAATAAAATGAAAATAAAATAAAAAACAAATCCGTCCCATCATGGTATTGGTGACTAGGTTGTATGAGTAATAAAAAATGAATAACAAAAAACAAAAATATGTGGTTAATTAAAATGTGTAGCCCCATAAGCAAAGATAAGACATCCTAACAACCACTACAATCTACAACATCATATATTCATTGAATGTTTGTGTGCAGAATTATGGCATGTTTTAAACCAAGCCAACTTTTAGAAATTTCACATGTAGGAAATTAAACTATATCTATTGTCTTTTTATATTTAATCATTCATCAATCGTGATGGCCCTAGTCATGAAAAATCAATATATCGTTTAGGATTTTATTTTACATTATTTTTTATTTTAATTTTTACCAGTAATATTGCACTTTTTGTTTTTGGTAATAATCTTATTAATTTTCTTTTAATTTTGTTTAATCACTTATTTTTATTCTTAACTTATTTTATATTAGCATCGAATACATATTTTAAAAAAATATCAAATGAAAACGGACAATTTCCCGTTAAATTTAAAATCATTCAGTTGTTTGAGGGTGATGGACACTTTTTTTTTTTTTTGAAGTGAAGGGTGATGGACACTTGCATATGCGATGGACATACATATGTTGTGATGGATAATAGAAATAATTAAAATTTATGGTAAACATAAATTAACTTTTTGTAATATAAAAATCTACAGATTCGTTACGGAAAAGGTCATCCTCACTTACACAACTACAAAAAATATAGAGTTAAGAAATAGTTTCAAGTAGACAATCTTAATATAAAAATTTATTTGCTAATAGTTGATATTATTTCATGACCTAGCAAAGATAAAACGAACTATTGTTTTGAGCCCCAAATTTTGAGGGTTCAAAAATATTTCTCATATACAAGTTTGGTTGATATTAACTTGAATTAAATAGATATAATTTATATTTTTTTATATGTAATATTTGTTATTATTAGAGATGTTTTATAAAATAGTTAAAATATAAACAATACAAAACAAAGAAAAATTATAAAAATTATTACGCTTTAAGTTTTTAAAAATTATAGTAGAGGGTAAGAGTAGTCGGGGAAGACCTAAGAGAACGTGGGATGAACAAATTAAAATTGACATGCACGAGTTGAACCTCTCTAAGGACCCGACTAGGGACAGGGATAGTTGGAGGCGTCTTATCCATGTTTTAGATTACTGATTCCTTAAAGAGTATATTTTAGGGTTATTCTCCTCATCTTTTCTCGAGCCGGGAGACTCCTTTTGGTCGTGCTCTTCTTTATGGGTATGAGTTGCCCCGTCGTTCCCTCCCCAGACCCTGTCTATAGTTCTCTATGGACGGGAAACACTGGGTAGGATGATGATGATGATGATGAAGTTTTTAAGGACCGTTTTTATCTTTCACTCTGAAGCCTAAAAATGAACGTGACGACCCTTTACCCAGATATAAGACTTGTTTCACTGTGAGACCATCTCTAACAAGAATTTGGGAAATAGAAAACATATACTACGTATATAGTGCTTATATTTAGATGCAAATCGTTATATCTCAAAAGTGTATGATAAATTCAAGCCTAAGTACTAAATAAGAGGAATAACATTTTTAGAAAAACTAGATAGTCCCTCAATTTAATATGAAGTTTTCGAAGATATTATTGTCTAAAAGATTTTTGTTTTATTGATAGTTCAAATACAAACTGATTATTTTAATAAGATTATTATCTTAATATTTATAGTAGGTTGTTATACACTTGCAATATTTATTTTCTGTGCTATGTTTCGATCTTATTCAATACAAACATGTAACGTTTTTTGATATGTAATAGTCAAATAAAAATAAGAATTGCAAATTACATTTAAATTATGATAGGTCATAGGCGTGAACATCAATACTATTTCGAATTATAGTATAACTACTAATATTTTTTTTTTGAGATGAACTAATATTAATTTTTAGCATCTATACTTTATTTATGGATGTCTTGGTATGATAACTAGTGACGAATTCAGAAAAAAAAAAAAGTGATAGTTAAATTTTTTTTAAGTAAAATGCATTTTATTGGTTTAAACCCCTAGTCATTCATGTAGAAGATAGCATACTAACCAACTCATCTAAAATATATTTACATATATTATTTGATTTTATTTAGGATTTAAATAATGTCAATTGAATTCAGTAACTATCAGAGTATATAACATATCCTGGGGTCTCAACCCTCGTCAACTTAAGCCTTAAGCTTTTGATTGAATTGGTTCCTTGACATGTGTTAGAGTATATAGTATATCCTGGGGCCTCAACCATCAATTTAAGCTTTTGGTTGAGTTGGTTCCTTGACTTGGTATCAGAGTCAGCGTGACAAGAGGTCACAACTTTGAATTTCAATTTCCTCTCATTTAAAGTGGATTATTTGGTTAGAATTAAAGAAGACATGTGTTGCATTCACACTTCTAACCCAAAGGGCTCTCGTGTGAGAGAGCGTATTAGAGTATATAGCATATCATGGCGCCTTAAACATCAGCTCAAACTTTTTGACTAAGTTAGATTCCTTCACGATAAATGCACAGTACTCCCTCCGTCCTGATGTGTTAATAGTATAGAGAAAATGAGTAAATTTTAAGAAAGTGGTAATAATGGAAAAGAGAGAATGAATTGTGTGGATGAAATTAAAAGAGAGTTAAAATGTATGAATGAGATTAGAAGAAAGTGGTGGGCCATAGTCCAAAAATAAAAATGCTGCAATTTAAGTGGGACGGACGAAAATAGAAAATGTTGCAAATTATAAGGGACTTGCACTAAGCATAGCCCATGCACCATGTTAGTGGTAGACTTGTGAATGGGCGAAGCAAAAATTTCCGAGGTCCTGTTTATATTTGTAATTTTGATTAAATGCGGTCCCTCATAAATAATTGGAAAAAATCGTTTCAACTTACAATAATTCCTAATATAAAATAAATTGTTAAATTACACTCTAAAATTAAAGCACAAAAGTTTTCAAAGATTATCGGTATAAAAAAACGTTTTGGATAAAAATTTTTGAGATGGAAACCTTGAGAAAGATTAGAGAAGATAAAAAATTATTTTGAGAAGGATGAAAAATAAAGTTGATGAGAGAGAATTGAAATAAAAATCAGAAATGACAAATATTGTTGTGTGCTTGGAAAGTTGGAGTACACGGGGCAACAGGTGTAATAGGACAATGTCTAGCCAACTGAGACAATTTTACTCATTGATATTTACCGCATGCGATTAATATATGAGGCCTCATATTTTCGAGGCCCTCTACGGTTGGGCACCAAGAATGGGCCCAGAACCGTGATTATATAAGTTAGTGTCTTGGTGAATTGGTGAGCTTCCTAGTTAAGAAAGGTCAATAATATTGTTACAACATCATCAATTATTGGAGAATGAAACA
This sequence comes from Amaranthus cruentus, assembly GCA_019425755.1. Classification (NCBI taxonomy): domain Eukaryota; kingdom Viridiplantae; phylum Streptophyta; class Magnoliopsida; order Caryophyllales; family Amaranthaceae; genus Amaranthus; species Amaranthus cruentus. Next base: position 15,383,084 of record CM033456.1, read on the forward strand.
AATTAGGTAACTATTAACACGTTTAGAGTTGTACACCATGCATAATGGTATCCTTATTATTCTTGTATGAGGATTATTGTTGATATCAATTACTAGAATATCTTGCAACTAATAGGGGTATTAGTAAATATCATTACATGACAAATCGGAGTGGTTCAAAATCGACCTTAGATGAAATTAACTAGTATATAAAGGTAATAAATTGTCAAGATACTTACATATTATACTCGCAATCCGTCTGAACACCTGAATATACGCCTCTAACTGACCTCATTAATTAATTTACATTCAAACAAAGTACGACCTAAATTTTAGGTTACATTGTGAATTTATAATAGGCAGAAGACTCTTTAATCATGAAATCATAATCTAATTAATCAGTGTGAAGTGTATTGTGTGCAAAGTTATTATGATCAAAATTATACATTGTATCGAAAAACATTCAAAACCAAATTATAGGATCGTACAAACCTTTAAATATTATTAACATAACAAGCTATACTAGCTCGTTTCTAATGTTTAATCATTTTTTAAGTAAACATTGAACATTCATTTATTATCAGAAAATTGAATCTTATTTCAGTTGCAGTATGTACTTGTTTTTCAAGAGAAACCCATGTTAAATACTTATTGCCACCTTTTAGATAGCCCTTCCTCCCTTTAGCTTGTCATGTACCAAAAAATTTCATTTACTATCAAAAAATTTAAGTATTATCTCAGTCGGAGCATATATTTCTGAAGGATGATAAGAAGTACAACTCTCTTTCTCTTCATAGCCGTCCCTCGGTCAACCTTGATCTAAAGATTTTCATTAGGAAAAAAAAAGCAAATGTTAATCATCACTAAAAGTTTCCATTGAGTCCAAGTACTAAAAAAATTTATTATAGATTAATTTAGTTGTTTAGGAATTTTTTTTATCTTTTTGATAGAGATTTAATTCTCATTATTTACAAATTCTATATGAAAAATCATTTCCTTTTAAAATTACATTTTTACCTATAGAGATTCTTTAATGCTCTCGAATAAAGTACTAACGACCCATTTGGTAGGTAATAATAAACGACGATAATAGAAATGAAAAACTAGTATGATTTGGTTTGAAAAATCTCTTGGCTACTTTGATGGCCATAATACTTGTCAAACTTAAATCATCTCATTTTCTTTATAAAATTCACTCAAATGCATTACCATTGAGAGATGTGGTATTAGGTGATGATTAAAATTTGTAAAAATAAAAAAAAAAAAAATTTATAATCAAAGTTTCGTTACTATAGAAATTAAGTGAAACTGTTGATGAAATCTTATATTATAATTCATTCTCATGTTACTACCATTTAATATCATACCAAACGGTGAGTAATATCTTTTACCTTTTTGACTCTCCCACTATAAAATGGAAAACTCAGACAAAGTTACTATTTGTAAAAGATTAGACCAATCGCTTTCTGATTTTTCTATCCGCGTTTTTGACAACAAAATTTGCACTATACTAATTTATATTTCTAGATTGACTTTCTTGCTCATGTACTCATCTTTCAAACACGTTTATTTTTGATTAATAATAAATCTTTGAAAAAATTGATATTGATAATCCAACTTTTTATTCATCCGCTGTGAATAATCTAATTTTTTAATTATTTTCTAATAATTTAACGTTTGGCCTTAGTTCGCTGTGAATAATCCAACCTTTATTTTAGTTTGCTAGCAACATACCCTATTACTACCCAATATTAGTAATAAGGTATGTTATAAAGGTTGGATTATTAATATCAATTTTTCCTAAATCTTTCTAGACCATTTCAGTTACTATTGATAGTAACATTTTTTACTAAACATATTTATGAGTTGTAAGTGTTTCATATGGAGGAAGAAGTTGAAGAGGGTTATGATTTCATCTTTTACATTGATTTTTTAGTTGACTTTTAATTTTTCACTTGTTGGTTGGTCAAAAATTCAAATAAGTGCTTGGTAAATGATTTTTGAGTCAGTAAATCACACCTATGTTAAGGGATTTGATACGGTGACATTTTTTAAATTGTAATTTATCTTTTTTGTGTTTTGCTTATTTTATTAATATGTTTTTGTTTTTTATGGTAAATTACAAATCACAGTAATTGATTAAAATTTTCTATCTAAATAATGACGTACTACTTTCTTTTAATATAATATTATCAATATATCATTCTTATATGTTAATTATCTTTTAATTTCATCAACATTTTTTTTTCTTCATTTGTTATCAAAATTTTCGTTTCCCACACAAACATGAGTTTCCCTTTCCTACCGTCCTAGAGGAAAAAGTACCATTTCATCCTTTTATTCAACATCTAATACTGCCTTATCACATTATTTTTGGTTGTTTGTAGGATTCTTTTAAATAATGGGTGATTCAAATAAATTTGACTTCTAAAAGTAAAGCTCAAGTTAACCAAAATTTACCACTTTATGGTCATTAGTTTAAATAAATTTTATACGGTTTATATGGGGTTTGACTTGTTAAAGTTGGGCAATATAGAATTTTTTATTTAAAACGGATTATAATAAAACTAGTATAAAAACTCGTGCATTGCACGAAATTTTTAATATGATTAGATATATATATAAACATAATTTGCACTTAATAAAATCCTTAAAAAGTACAATCGTAATAATCAGGTTAACTAAACCCCTTGTTTTTAATGTTAAGTAAAATTTAGTAAAGGTATAACACATTATATATTTTTAACCTTATTAATATTATTCGATGAAACAAAAATTTTTAGCTTATTAGTTTTATAAAAATATTAAAAATATTTAGTTTGTAAAGATAGTAAATTTAAGGTGTGTGAACATACATTTAAAAAAATGTATGAAAAAACTCAAATCAATAATTTATCTAATATAACTCAATCTTAACCAGAATAATTCAATTTATTCAGTTTTCAAAAATGGTAAATTACTCAATCTAGTTAATTTTTGGAAGGTCTAAAAATGACAGGTTAATTAGTTTTATTTTCATTAACCAATTAAATTATTCTATCTAACGGGATTACATGAGTCTGACACGTGGAATTTTCCAGTCCTTTTATTAAATTGTATGATATTTTTAAATTGAGCTATATAGTCCAATTAAATATACAAAAACAACTGCTTTGTATATAAAATAAAATACTCATTTTTAAATTTAGACTTTATATATAGACTCATCTTATAAATGGATTTGTCTCACAATGAGACAGTCTCATCCAAGATGTAATTTACACATTTTTAGTGGTTGATTGCTAGGGGCATGCATGTGTCCTTTGAGTTTTGAATGTACTAAATTGCTATAGAAATGTGTGGAAAAGTTCTCATTGTGTCTTTTCAATGGGAGAATGTGATTGTGGTGACTTGTATTGAGAATTTTCTTGACATAGTGGTTAACGGAGCATGTCTCGTGGTGAAATTGCGATGCAAGAAGATATATTTTATCGTTGGAAGAGAGGAGAAAAGTAATAAGATCTTTTATTTGAGTGAAGATTTTGAGTGCACATCCCGAATCTTACGTAGAAAAAGTAAGAAAAAATCGATAAATATATATGTGATCAAACTCTCGATAAATATATATGTGATCAAACTCTAAATCAGTATGACACCAGCAGTAAGAGTTAATATAACCTACATTATTGTTATTATTACTCACCTAATATGTAAAAATAATATTATTAGTATTGATTATTCATATTTGGCAGGATAAAACCATTAACACTGATGATTCAAATTGGAGACCGAGACTATAACATAATTTGCTTGTAGTGGGATATATGTATCAATATTTAATTTAAATGTCGCTATTTCAGATTTCTAATAGTATATACAGAGGATCTAGTGACATTTATTAGACCCTTTAGTAGCATTATAAAAAATAATACTAAAACTTTTTGCGACATACAATTTAGTGTCATTTCTCATAAAGTCATTATAGACTATAGTAACAATTATATATGCTATTAAAGATCAAATAAAGTGTCACTAAATCACTCTATAGTAGAACTTAAAATAAAAACCAATAATTATTACACTAAAAATACAAATCAGTGGCATTATTTTAATGCCACTAAATCCAATGTTGCGAAAATTAAGTTAAATTTGTTGTAGTGCGAAAACTCTCTAGGGTGAACAGAGAGTTTTTTTGTTTAATAATTTTTGAAATTCATTTCAAAGATTTGAAACCATTTATGTAGGAATTTTGTCTAAGACAGAATTGTATGCGAAAATTAAACAAGCTAAAATAAAATGGACAAAATACACGAAATTGTTATCGAAGTTTAGCTACAAATAACCTAGTTTCTGCCTAAGGTTATCTTAACGCGTAGTCCGTAGGATTCAAATCTCTTTCATCAACTTTAAAATTTTATATTATTATTAGAAAATTTTAATATCTTTTACTCACACATTTTCTTCCCCTAAAGAACAATATAAAAATTCTTTTTAATGAAAGATAAAATCCAACGTACTCTTAAATAAGTACAACACTTTTATAATAGTTACTAAAGAAGCTTTGCTTAATGACTAAAACTCTTAATTAACTATTACAGGTTAAATTAAAAGATACTCCGATTAGTTGTAGATGTTTTTCTAGCACATTTTGGTAAACCAAAGACTTGGACAATAAACTGAATACCATAACACAAATTACATAATTATTTTACCATGATCATAATATTAAGAACATAATTATCAATTTATAATAATAACTTCAAAAACCTTTTTTAATAAATGGTTGATTTTCATCATTGAAATAAGATCACCAGCTTTTCAGCTACATAAAGTTATTGTTTGCATTATTTGTGAGCATTTCTATATTCTAGAAATGCAAAAACTAACGTATCGTTCTAAGAGTATTTGTTAGTATGAACAATAACATATTTAAAAAGAGTAAAATAGAAAACAAACTAAAAGATAGAAATAATATTTTATATATTTTGAAGCATGACTTAGTAATTTATTTAAAATTTTATTTTATATTAGGTAATATATCCTTATAAACAAACGCTCTGAAGATGTTCGTTAGCAAAAAGTCCTTTATCAAAATTCATTCGTGCACTATATTAAATGTAGAAAATAAAAAAATCATAATCATAATCATCATAATCATAATCATCATATCATAATCATAATCATCATCATAACATCTATTAAAAAAGACTGTAAAATGTCAAATGTCATCATTCTAAAGCTTCTGCCAAGTGTAATTTTCTAATTGGAGAATAATAATTGACTGATTGAAATTGATTGCAGGATCTAATATAGTAATTTTTACTATTGACCTTTGCCATGTAATTATAGAATTAATTACAATTTTATTAAGAAACAAACAATTTGGTATATATTGTCAATATTTGAATTATATTTGATAATAATTCTATTTATTATTGAATGTAAATCAATTACCTTTAATCAAGAATATTATGTTTCATATCAAACTATGTGAATTTCCTTAATCAGCTACCTTTAATCAAGAATATTATGTTTAATTCTTATATTCTTATTTGTAAATATATTGACAGACAAACTTGAAAATGAAATAAAGTAAAAATCATTTACATGACATACATAAATTTTTAATTAGAAATTAAGGAAAAATATAATAATAGCATTTTTTAATGAAGGGAAATTCCACATGATAGCATCCAGTTTTGATGAAATGTCAGTGGTAGCACTCTTTTAAGAAAATTTCACATGATAGTATCCAGTTTATACATTATCTAATTGCCGTAGCATTTTCCGTTAAGTTCTTGTTAAATTCCGTTAAATTCATCATTTTGTAAGTTTTTTTCCACGTGGTAGCATCTAGTTTTTGTTAATTTACTATTTTAACTTTTAATTCACCATTTTAATGTTTAACTCACCGTTTGATTCATTAACACTCCTAAATGTTTAATAATTTTATTGAAAAATTATACGAAACTATCTAATCGGGTCGAAACAAGTACTTATTCGCCTATTTTTCGATACGTAAACCGAAAAAGATATTTGGCGTCATTTTTACTCATTATAACGATTTTTTTTTCTTCAAAAAACGGGCGTTGCAATTCCCCTTATGTGTTAACTCTTTCGAAAATCCGGTCGAAACAAATACTTATTCGCCTATTTTCCGATACGTAAACCGAAAATGATATTTGACGTCATTTTTACACATCATAACGATTTTTTTTGAAAAAACGGACGTCGCTACTAACCTTATGGGATTAAAAATATAAATGTTAAATAATTTTACGGAAATATAATTTTAACATTTAATTCACCATTTTCATGTTTAATTAATCGGTCAAAACAAGTACTCTTTCGAATAAGTATTTGATTAGTTGTTTTTATTGAATTTTCGAAAGAGTTATCTCATAAGGGTAATTGCAACGTCTGTTTTTTGAAAAAAAATCGTTATGATAGGTAAAAATAACGTCAAATATCGTTTTCGGTTTATGTATTGAAAAATAGGCGAATAATTACTTGTTTCGACACGATTAGATAGTTTCTTATAATTTTTCAATAAAATTATTAAACATTTATAAGCGTTAATGAATTAAACGATGAATTAAACATTAAAATGGTGAATTAAAAGTTAAAATGGTAAATTAACAAAAACTGGATGCTACCATGTGGAAAAAAACTTACAAAATGATGAATTTAACAAGAACTTAACGGAAAATGCTACGGCAATTAGATAGTGCATAAACTGGATGCTACCATGTGGAATTTTCTTTAAAAAGTGCTACCACTGACATTTCATCAAAACTGGATGCTACCATGTGGAATTTCCCTTTAATGAAATTACTTACATAGAAACTTGAAAACAAAATAAAATAAGAATATTTTATATAGGATATTTAGAATTTTATAGGAGTATAAGAAATTAGAGAACAACATATTTATACCATCTTTTAATTTGATTTGATATATGATTCAGCTCATTAAGCTGCTAAAGGACGATTGCTTTCCATTCATCCTACAAACATCGATTTATTGTTAGCGTAATTTGTTTCACACAAGACTTCACACTTTCAATCTTGGTGATATTAGGGATTGAAATGCATCGTTTGATCTTTAATACGTCATCGTTTTCAAACTATGTTTTAATGCATGGATTCAAAATAAAATACAAATTAAAAATAATATATTAATAAATAATAATCTAAAAGCAATTGAGACATTTGAAAAGGAACGGATAAAATATAAAGTGACTAAAATGGAAGTTCTAATCTCTTAAAGCTATTTTGAGCAATTTATTTTTTATAGATCAGTTTATTAGAATAGAGGGGGAAAAGGCCGACAAATTAAGAGGAAGTCAATATAGGAAGGGAGGTAAAATTCTAACCACTTATACCAGGCAAACTTGGTACTTAGATTCATTTACAATACAAATAACTTAGCATTACAACACGTTAATTACTATTTGCTTTTATTAAGTACTCTGTTGAAGTGCTTATGTGTTATCCGTATGTGAGTTGTCCCACATCGGAGAAAGAGAAGAGTATGCATCACTTTATATACTCAAGGAGTAACTCCTACTGTGGACTACTTTTTCTCCTCCTTGTTTGGGTTGCACATTTAAAATGATTGTTTTCCATCCCAGTATCATTTGTTCAATTCAAATTTATACTCGTAATGTGGTGGTACATACAAAAAATTACACTTCCTTATATTAAATTTATTAGTCTCATTTACTTTTTTCACATTTTTCAATACAACATTCTAACTCTTAATATCTCTGACTATGTTTAATTATAAATTATGAAAATTTGATATTAATAATCCTTGCATTGAGACGAATTAAATAAGATATCAGTTGACTATATTTTAACTTATAAATTAATAATAACATTTATATTGAAAATGATAAGTGAATAGTAACCAAAAAGTAAATGAAACTAATAAGAAAAATAAGAGGGAGTACTAACAAAAAATTAATTTTTACCAACAAGAATTTAATTCTCACTTTTATTACCAGTACCTCCCATATCATGTACTCCTTCCATTATAATGCCTTTGTCCTATTTAGTTTGGACATATTTACCAAAATAATTATTAAGGCCTTAATATATCTATTTGTGCATAATTAAAAATTTTAAAAAGTTGATTTTAACAATGTTTCTATTAAAAGGAATTAAACAAGATCAACTTGACTATATTTAAACATCTAGATTATGAATAAAATACAATTAAAAACGAAATATAAAATAGTGTAAAATCAAAATGCGACAAAGTCACTAAAACAAAAGGACTGTATTTAAAAAATGATATTGTTATTCAGACCCTCTCTTGAGAGACCGTCTATAGTATAGACGTCTCTCAGGAGCTCAACTCATGCATGTCTCCCTTTTAACTTATAAAACCATCAATCAGTTTTTTTTTTAAATTTATAAATTGAGTCAGCCCCAAAACTTGAAACGTCTATTGTTTAGACGATCTCAAGTAAGAATTGTGATTGTTATTTTAATATTTATATGAATCCATATGCGCCTCCTATAAACCCAAATACGCCCCTTGGATTGTAGTTCCTTTATTGACTTATTATTATTTTCTAACCATCCCAATATCATTTGTTCAATATATTCCTCCTTCAGCAAAATTTCCTCCCAGTTGTCATCAACAACTTCTACCCCCTTACATTATCTACTCATATATAGCAATTAGCAAACTTACCCTTAAACCAAAATCAATTCAATCCCATTATTTACTTTCTTCTCCTTTGCTCTCTCTGCATCAACAAATTTATTCAATAACTTACTCCTTAGTCCTTCCCATGCAATTCAGGTATATTTTAATTTTTAAGTTTTTTAATGAAATTTATTCTACTCCTCTTTACATTTTTTCTTAATATTTTAATCTTTACAATATTAACATTTTTGAAGTAAAAATATTATATGATCACTTTCTTATATAATAGAGTCTCAACAATCAGCTTAAGAGATTAAATTGAAAGCTTATGATGATATCAGAGTCGGCGTAATATAAAGTTCATCTGTTTGAATCTTAACCAGTCCAATATGAAGGAATTATTGTTAGAGTATATAAGATATCTGGAGCCTCAACCATCAGCTTAAGTTTTTGGTTGAGTTAATTCCTTAACAATAGATACGATTCTAATCCAAAAGGCGTTCATATGAACTATAATAAAATATATAACATATTTTAAAGTCTAAACTTATCACTAATTTAAACTTTTCGCTCAACTCTAAAACTTTCATAAATAATCCATATAAAAGCCTTTTAAATTAAATATTGCAATCAAAAAGAAAAAGTATATTTTATGTAACGGTGAATTATTAAATGGTGTAACATTAAAGGTAGCTTTTAATATATCCATTTGTTATAATAATTATTATTCTATAATTCTGAAACAGGTAACTTAAATTAAATTAAATTAAATAAATATAAAGAGTGAGATAAAGTTATAACACCATCAAATCAATACTGAGGTCTGAGGTATCGCCTGGAAAAGATCAGAAAAGATGAGAAAACCGATGGAGATCCAAGACAATAACAAAGACGAGACAGAGAAAGGATCAGATACGGGAGGGAACAGAGTAACTTTCAGTGGTCCATTAACACCGAAGAAAAGAAGATCAATGAAAGATGATGATAACAATGAGTATGTAGAGATTACACTTGATGTACGAGATGATAGTGTTTCAGTACAAGATATTAAAGGAGCGGTTGGTCATCAAGAAGCGGCGTTACTAACCAGTCATCTTGAGAAACACCGTCCTCACACGCTTACATCTCAGCTTTCGGCTAAGATTAAGCAGTACTCACGTGAGCTTAAGCGTGTGGCGTCGTCGAATCGAGGGTTTAAACAGCTTGATAGGAGTAAAACTACGGCGGCGCGTGCGCTTAGAGGGTTGCAGTTTTTGAATCAGAGTGTTGGGAATGATGGATGGGCTAAGGTTGAGAGCCGGTTTGAGGAATTTGCTGTTGATGGTTTGTTGCTTAGATCCCGGTTCGGCAAATGTATTGGTACGTTCTTTTTTACTTTATTTACTCGTTTTTAATATATTTTAAATGACTCATTTGAGAATATAAATTTCAATCAAATTTAGCGTTTGATAAATAAAAGAATTTCAAATTTAAAATTGAGTTAAATCGGCTTATATTTTAAAAGTGGTTAAAGACGAGGATTGAGAATCTTGTTATTGTCAAATTTGTTAACAGTGAATTCATAATTGATATCTACGATTTGAAATGAAATGCTTGTTTTCAAACACAACCATACGACCAATCAAATAATTGAAATTCTATCTCCTTATATTATTTTTTAAATATTTTTCATTATTACAAACGGAAATTGTTAAAAATAAATCAATGCTTAATCCACTTAAAATAAATACAAGTATACAACTATTCTTTATTTTTAAATAAACCCCCTATTTGATATAATTGTTGGAAATAATTAAACTTAATTATAGTTTATTTCTAATTCTTGCTTACAAAAAAGCTTTGCCGATAAATATAAACAATAGGCGAGTTTATATTATATTTAGCAAATATAGCTAATAGATGAATTTATATTTATAAATTAAAAAAATTGGTTATTTTTAACTGATTGTAGATATTTGTTTGTTCATTATTGACCATGGACAAGAAAGTGTGTTTTGTTTATTTCTATTTAATAATCTTTTAATATTTCTAATTAAGAAAAAGTCTACCGTTGAAATATCAGAGAAAATAAATCTACCGTAACATATACTCCCTCCTATTCAAAATAATTGTCCACTTTGGGTTGGACACGGATTTTAAGAAAAAAGTAATTGGGGTATTTTAAGTGATTATAATAATTGTAAAAGTGGTAGTTGGGGTATTTAAGTGATTATAATAATTGAAAAGGTGATAGGTGGAGTATTTTAAATAATATAAATTGGGGTAGTTGGGGGTATTTAGGTAAAAAATCTTTGCCAAAAATAGAAAGTGGACAATTAGAGTGACTTGACTAAAAAAGGAAAGTAGACAATAATTTTGAATAGGAGGGAGTAATTTATTTGGTAACACATAGAGAACTATTAATTTCATGAATAAAATTAATTTTCCATTTTGTCTATATAATGTATAATCTTTATTCTTTACTATTCATTCATTGTCTTAATTACCGATTACAAATTATTTACAGCTGGATTAAACTATGTATAATGTAGAGTATGTTTTTGTTAGCTTGCTTTTGAGGTAGTTAGTGGTGTCCAGTGTCCACTGACCAGCATGTGAGCTGGTAATCCGTCATATAATTAGTGTACGAACTAAAGGAGCAAGGAATTATGATGTTCTTTTAATCATGCTATAACCATTTCTTTAGTTGTGTTTGTTTCTTCTTCGGCATTTAGCAAAACAAAATTCCACGTGATAGTATCGAACTTTCATTAAACATCAGTGGTAGTAGTTTGTAAGATTTTTCAGATGATATTCCAGATGGTAGCATCAAATTTATGCTTTATCTAACTGCCGTAACATTTCAGTTAAATTCTTGTCAATTTCCGATTGATTCACCATTTTGATGTTTTTATCCTTATTAAGTTTTGGTCTTTGTCTTAATAATTTGCCCTAAACATTTGAGAGCGTTTGATGAATTAAATAGTGAATTAAACGTCAAAATGGTGAATTAGACATTTTGGAGCATAAAAATGGTTTAGGGCAAATTATAAAGACAACAACCAACAATTAATAAGAGTAGAAACGTCAAAACGATGAATTAAACGGAAATTAACAAGAATTTAACAAAAAATATTACGACTGTTAGATAATGCATAAACTGGATGCTACAATGGGGAAAAATCTTATAAAAGTACTACCACTGACGTTTCATGAAAATTCAATGCTATCATGTGGAATTTCCCCAAAAACAAATTGTTCAAGTTGACAAAATAAAATAACATAATTATCAACAATTAATTCAATGCTATCATATGGAATTTCCCTAAAAGCAAATAGTTCAAGTTGACAAAATAAAATAATATAATTATCAACAATTTTGCTATAATTTTACATTTTGGTTTACCTAATTAATTTGTTATATTTTTATTTTTAGTTATTACTCAAATGCACATTTGATAGATTCTTTCACGTCATACACACATTTTTTATACTTCTCAGTAAGTTTTGTATGAGATTATATCATCATAAGATCGCCATCTCATACAAAAATTTGTGCTATTTTAATATGATTTCTTAGTTTGCCAAAGTCTTATTATATCGTAGGAAATGATAATGAAACAAAAGGAGAAAGAATATGCCTTGTTTTATCAACTAACTTTTTTAAAAGAAAAACAAACAAAAACTTAGGAAGAAAGAAGTTGATTCGTGATATGACTTAGGTTATTATATTCACAGATTATTATTTATTGGGTTATGTTGTGCAAAATATTGCAAATAGCTATTGTTGGCAATAAATTTGGCAAACTTTATTGCAAATTGTATGATTTTTTTTTACAAATTCTTGACTTTCTCCGATCAGATGAGCTTTATATTTGATTAAATAGTCTAACATATACAAATTTTCAGAATATAAGATATGAACTTCTTGTTTTGAGCTCGTCTCATCGGAAAATGATCTTTGCCCTTTTGGGCACAGTAATGCTTATAAAACGACATTAATGAGTGAAAATGTAACAATTTAAAGTGAAAATAAAATATCCCATCAAAATATCCATCACTAGTAACAAAATTTGATTTCTCAAGCGATAAAATAAAATATTTTAAATATCCATCCTAGTATGCAATCTAAGGTTTTCAAAAATAACATGCACTAATAATTAATTGGTTTTATAGACGGTCACGCAAATTGCAATTCACAAGAAAAGAAGACAAAAACACAGAAGAATTAAGGCTAAAAAAAATAATTGGAGAATTGTTGTTTTCCATATTGAAGACGGCGACGTTTTAACAAAAAAGAGTGTTTGTTTGTGACAGGAATGAATGAGAAAGAATTTGCGGGAGAATTATTTGATGCGTTGGCACGTAGAAGAGGCATTGTTACTGGTACAATTACCAAGGCCCAATTGCGTGATTTTTGGGAACAGTTATCTGATCAATCTTTTGATGCTCGTATTCAAACCTTTTTTGACATGTAAGTTTTTTTTTTTTTTTAAAAAAAATTTAGTGAAAATAAAAATTGAGTTAGATAAAAGAAAAATAATAAGTGAATGATAGAAAAGAATTATTAAGATGAGGATTAAATAAATTTATAGATAAAATTAAAATAGAAAAGTAAGACCATTGCCGATAAAAAAGATGTAAAATGAATGAAACATAAAATAAAATATGGTACAAATTAAAAGAAATTAAGGGAGTACAAGATATACATCTTTATTAAGGTTAATGAATTTATATATAACTGACTAGTGTTCTTAAAATAAGTTCTAAATTTACGACAATATATTACTACCTTCAATCCTTTTTAAAATGTCTATTTTTTTTTTTTTTTGGGTAAATTCAACCTATTTGCCCACTTTTCTTTTTTGGCATATATATATATATATATATATATATATATATATATATATATATATATATATATATATATATATATATATATATATATATATACTTAAAGTGGTGGCGAAACAAGGCAGGTATACATATTGTAGCAAAAGGTACATATTATCTTATAATGTGTACATATATTTTGTAAAGAAAAAAGTTTATATTATTTGAACAAGTAGTAGTACAATTTCAAAATTTAATTATTTGAGTTATATACAAGTTTTTGGAAGTATTATTTAGATTATGCTTAGCAAAGCACCAAGAATCCAAGATTATATTTTTTGAACAAGTAGTAGTACAATTTCAAAATTTAATTATGATTGTCCTATTAATTAAGACAATGAATTAGTAATAGAAAATCAGCTAAACTTTATATTAATTAATTAATCCTGCAAGAAAGGTAATCACCATTTGGGAGAGAAAAAGACATATTTGAATAAGTAAAAGCCCGAAAATCCTGCATGCAATTTGTAATTGAGCAACTCTTTGTATAAGATGAGAAAAGTCCTTAATGGAAATTCAAATTAAAAATAAATATTATTTATAATAATAAAGTAGATAAAGTTATTTGATAACATGAGATTATAAATATTTAAAAATATTAAAATAAAATTTAGTGCGAAGTATGTAGATATTATAGCATTATAAAAAACTTAAAATAAAATTAACTAGTGAGAAATATGCAGAGATTATAAGTATTAAAGAAAGTTAAAATTAAGTTGACTTAGGTTGAATATATTCAAATACTAGCTTAAATCCCGTGTCAAGCACGGAAAATTTAAAAAATAAATTAATTTCTCAAACATAAACAAATTTAGTTTAAATTATCTTTATTTGCTATTTGATAACTATAATAAACATACAGAAAATAATATTTGACGTGTAAGAGAAATTAAACGTATCAATTTACATTTTCTTATGCACGTAATATCAAGTATTATAGTAATTACAATTTAATCTTTTGAATGTATACTTTTTTGTGTATTTTTGTATATATAATATAATATACTACTATAAATAAAGAATAATTTACGAATTACAACCTTAAAGTTTAACACTTTTGCAAATTACAACCTCAATGTTTATTTTTTGCGAATCACAGACCATCAAAGTATCAAAGTTTACAAGTTTAGGTCCAAAGTACATAACTTTGACCAATTAACCTAAAACCCCCACCACCAAAATAGTCGGAATTCTGTGTTTTGGTTTGAACTTGCAAACTTTGATACTTTGGTGGCTGTAGTTCGTAAGAAATAAACATTGAAACTGTAATTCGAAAAAGTGCTAATCTTTAAGACTATTCGCAAATTACTCATAAAATAAAAATGTTCTTTTAAGATAACAACAAATAAATTGTCTAAAATAAAAAATGAGAAAACGCAGAAAGTATTTAAGATTTGTGGCATCTTAGTAGAATTAACACCTTATAAGTGCAAACTCAGTTAACGTATGTATGACATGTGATATGTGCATGTGATGAGTGAAAATGAAGATCCACCTCTATATTAATGTCTGTCCTTTCCTCTTGCTCTTCACTATTTTCAAGAGCTTTTAGTGTCCACAAAACAAGATGATTGGCTGATTTCGTCAAACATTACAAAATAAAAACCTTTTCAAATAATTGATATTAATAATCCGACATTTTGTTAATTTGTTATGAATAATCAACCTTTTGATTATTTTCTACGTTTGTTCTTAGTTCGCTGGATAATCCAACCTTTGTTTTAGTTTGCTAGCAACATACCCTATTATTATCCATTATTAGTAATACGGTATGTTGTGGGTAAATTTATCACAAAGGTTGGATTATTAGAAAATAATCAAAAGATGAGATTATTTATAACTGATGAGTAAAAGGATTATTAATGTCAATTTTTTCTTTTTTTTTTCAAAATAAGCATGTATAAGAATGGTTGTTTAGGATAGTGACTTTGAGTTCCTATTAGGCTGGAGGCTAGGTTTATAAGGAAATAAAAAAATCTCTACATCCAGGACTCACCTTCTGGGGGTAAAATTTGCTGCTCTCCTTTAGTATTTTCTCTCAAGGGAGTACATGTATGAATTGTCCGTCACATTTCCTCACCCAAAAACCCTGTTTTCGAGCGGAATATTAGGTTGATGATGATGAAAGAAATCTCTGCATGGGAAAGCGATTTCAACTAAATCAAAATGTTGTCCTTGACAATGCTTTCCGCTGCTCTTACAACCAAACCTTGGCTTGACATTTCTTTTGTTTATAATTGGGTGAGCAGATAGATTAAATGTTGGGAGTTGTGAGCAAAGACTTGATCAATTGAGGATGAAGTTAAATATTATAACAAAAAAAATGAAAATTAGCAAAATTAAACTCACTATTATAAGAAAGTTTAACTTATGATAAAAACTTTAATATTTATGTTTGGGAATATTAGGTGAATGTTGGTATAAACTAGGGACATTTCCTAATAATTTAACAAAATAAGGGAAATGATAAAAAGGAACATAAAATATGTTTATTAGAGACACTAATATAGAGATATTTCTTAATGTTTTAAGGACAAAGGAATTAATAGATTTTATAATGTAAATTTTGAAATTGTAAGAGATAGGGACAATTATTGGTGGACCTACAAAAGGGGCAAGGGAGATATGGGCCTATCAAAATATTAACAGCTTTTTTAAAGACGTCTTTCAGGCCCAAATCATTAAAGCTTAATATCTACTTCTACTCTACATTTTCTTTTATGGGTCAGTTCAATTTAAGATGGTCTCTCATAAAAACCGTTTTTCACAAGAATTTGTGAATTCTTAATAGAAAAAATATTAAAAATGACAATTGAAAGAAAAACTAGTTTAAAAGTCAAAAGTATTCAACGGTCAATAACTGCAACAAGACAATTCAATTGGTCAGATCATCAGAGGTGGAGTAACAATTATATTATACTCCCTTCTATTCACCACAAGTGTCTCATTTGCTTTACGCACTCTATTCAATGCACTTATTCAATCCTTAATAACTCTAATTGTACATAATTAAAAATTATAGAAAGTTGATATAAATAATCCTTGCATTGAGACAAATCAAACAAGATCCCACATGACTATATTTTAACTTATAGATTAATAATAAAATACAAATTAAGAGTAAGAGAAAATAGTGCCCAAAAAGCAAATGAGACACTTGTGAAGAATAGGAGGGAGTATAATTTAATAATTTTGCTGTAAAATGACAAATGACAGTCTCATAGCCATTTTAACCATAAACCAAATGAATCAAAATTATTGGGTATTAAATTTTGATGTGGATTCTTGTTTTAAATTACATCTAAAAATGATAGTTTATTTTAGAGATTTATTACAGAATATCTTATACTAGACTCAATTTAATTTATGTAATAAATATTAAAATATAATTTTTGACTTGATAAATGACATGATTTATGATTAAAGGATTTTTAAAATTAATCAATTTAATTAGAAATCATAAAAATTGCATGTAATCTATATATATCTTTATACTTAGAAATCCGTGCATTGCACGAGTTTTATACTAGTACGCTATAATATTTAAGCCCAATTCGTATTACATTTTTTTAAAAATTTTGAGGCCTAAAAGCTAATCGATTCGATTCGAGGCCTAAAAATTTAAAAATTAACTATACTTTTGTTAGCTGATCTCAATCTTTTGGGATTAAGGGTCTTAACTGTTGTTGTATGTTATTTAATTTCAAAATTCCTGCTCCTCCTACATGATTAGGTTAATATGAGATGATTAGGTTTCTATGAGATAAGTTTGCTAATATTGTTAACTAAATTACAGGGTGGATAAGGATGCAGATGGCAGGATTACAGAAGAGGAAGTCAGAGAAGTAAGTAGGAAATTATTTAGGGATAAATTAAAAAAAAAAAACTTAATTCATGTCAACTTGTAATATTGAACTATAATACTCCCTCCGAATCAGTTTAGATGTCCAATTTGGGATTTCACGGATTTTAAGGGTTGAGTGAGGTCCATTAACAAGGTGGTATTTGGGTATTTTAATTGATTATATTAATTATAAAGGTGGTAGTTGGGTATTGGGAATTGGATAAGTGGAGGTATTTAGGTAAAAAAAGGATAGACAAAAAAGGAAATGAGACAATTGGTATGGTTTTGCCAAATAAGAAAATGGGACATCTAAACTGATTCGGAGGGAGTATAAAAATATGATTAAATTTTTAATTAATTTGTTAATTAATTATTCTTTGATGACTAATGCAGATTATCACACTAAGTGCATCAGCTAATAAACTTTCCACAATTCAAACTAATGCTGAGGAATATGCTGCCCTTATCATGGAAGAGCTTGATCCTGATGGCATTGGCTTCATTGAGGTTGGACTTTTCTTTCTTTTGAGTTCAGTTTAGGCCCATATTATCTAATTCAGGTATTCCGATTCTAAGTTCGGCCCATAGTATTACTAGCCCTAGCCCACCTTCGCTATTACATAACAACTACTTTTGTGTGAGACTGTCTTTCGGTGAGATGATCTCTAAACAAGGAGGCCATGTTCTTCATAATATGTATTAGTTGGACTATTTAACCCATGTATAGGCACGACAAAGTGAGACCGTCTCTTTCAACAATTTGCGAGCACAAAATTGTAATCATTTTGATCCATTGAAGCGCGAAACTATGCCCTGTATCGCGAATCAAAGCGTTCGAATTGAAATTGTATGGTAATACAATTCAAAACACTAAATTATCATTTCTCCTTTCTCGTTTGCATCAAGATGAAAAAACTTGTTTTTTTTCTTTTATAGTTATGGTTATATTATATTCTACTTTTTTGAAATAAGATTTATGATTTATGATTACAACGTACTTAGTTAACAAAACGACCAAAATAGTTCCCTAATTCTTCGAAACGTTAAATTAATGTTTCTCGTTTCTTGTTTTCTATCTCATATCAGATCGAATATCGTTTCATATAACATTTTTGATCATTCGTAAATTTGCAGCTCCATAACTTGGAAATGCTGTTGCTTCAAGCACCTACACACTCAAACAATACGGTCACAGACAGCCGTAAGTTGAGCCAATTGCTTAGCCAGAAGCTAGTTCCAACCAAGGAGCCGAATCCTATCAAACGAGGTGCCAGTAAGTTCGCCTATTTTGTTGAGGACAATTGGAAAAGGATATGGGTCATACTCTTATGGCTCGGAATATGTGCTGGTCTCTTCACTTGGAAGTTCATCCAATACAAGAATCGTTACGTGTTTCATGTCATGGGCTATTGTGTTACGTCCGCCAAGGGTGCAGCTGAAACCCTCAAATTCAACATGGCTCTCATCCTTATGCCCGTTTGTAGGAACACCATAACCTTCCTTAGGAGTCGAACAAAGCTAGGAATGGCGGTTCCCTTTGATGATAACATCAATTTCCATAAGGTGGTGGCTCTAGGCGTTGGGGTTGGGGTGGCCATTCATGCAATATGCCATCTTACGTGTGACTTCCCAAGGTTGCTACACGCATCAGATGCTGAGTATGCTCCACTGGCAAAGTACTTTGGTGAAAGAAGGCCTCGTAATTACTGGTGGTTTGTTAAGGGAAAGGAAGGATGGACTGGAGTCACTATGGTTATCTTAATGGCCATTGCATTCACTCTCGCCCAACCTTGGTTTCGTAGGAATCGGCTCAAGCTACCTAAGGCTCTTAAAAAACTTACCGGTTTCAATGCATTTTGGTATTCTCATCATCTATTTGTCATAGTCTATGCCCTCTTGTTAGTCCATGGGTGGTTTCTCTTCCTAAGCAAGGAATGGTACAAGAAGACGGTAAGCCATGTTTTCAGCATTACCGCATTTTATCTGATTTATTCACTTTATATATTAGTTTGTGTTGGAAAATAACCCACATGTGATCCCATATCGAACAATTAGAGAGAGGTAGACTAACATATAAGCTTAATGGGTTATTTATATCACCTATTGGTTTTAAAATAGAATTGAAACCTTATCGGGTTTGTGTGCAACCAATTCTCTAGTCATGCGGGTTTTGTGGTGTACAAGCCCAATAACAAATTTATCAGTTTGGTAGGCTCACGGCCTTGTAATTATTATATGCCCACAAGTCCAATGTTGAAGTTTATAGTTCTGTTAATTTATATGTTCTAACGGTGTGGTTCACGATATGAATGCAGACATGGATGTATCTCGCTGTGCCAGTTCTATTGTATGCCTTTGAGAGGCTGATCAGGGCACTTAGGTCTGGTTATAAGACAGTGCAGATATCAAAGGTTTGAACACTAAAACTGACAAATTCAAAATTCTAAAAGTCACGATTAAGTGAAAATAATGTTTTTCCTCGATGTTTTAGGTTGCGGTCTACCCAGGGAACGTATTGTCGTTACAAATGACGAAGCCCCAGAATTTCAAGTACACTAGTGGACAATACATCTTTGTAAACTGTGCTGATGTTTCTCCATTCGAATGGTACGTACTATCTCATACTTAGCTAAAACTAAGGAAATGATTTGTCAATTTGACATGGGTTTTGCTTTGTTTTAGGCATCCCTTCTCGCTGACTTCCGCTCCAGGGGATGATTATGTGAGCGTCCACATTCGCACATTGGGCGACTGGACTTCTCAGCTCCGAACACTCTTCTCCAAACTATGTCAGCCTCCTACAAGTAGTGATCAGAGTGGACTTCTTAGAGCTGATATCAACACACCTTCTATTCCAAGGTGATTTCTAACTTTCAATTCTTATCATATTACTATTCGGCACCAAGTAGTTATCTGTAACACCCCGGCCCAACGGACCATTTCTCGATTTGTGCGTGTCATCCTTGCGCAGGGGCCATGCTAATCTTCTTTGTATCGTTCCAATTTTATCAGATGTCTGGAAAGACTTGTGTTGGTCTGTGGGGCCAGTCTACAGTCTCCATGAGTAATCACCGGTGGTCCGTTGGGCCGGGGTGTTACAAATGGTATCAGAGCGACCCTGCGACCGTGGCTGATTGTGTGTTCAGTGCACCTAGCGGGGAAAGATCCTGAAATGACGGTCCAACGAGGACGTTGTATTCCTAAGTAGGGATGAGTGTGATACTCCAGATTTAGCTTGAAAAGAGATTGATAGACTACTCATATCAACAAGGTGCATCTTCTTTTCATGGGAGCCCATTTGCTAAGAACTCCACAGTTAAGCGTGCTTGGTGGGGAGCAATCTTAGGATGGGTGACCTCCTGGGAAGTTTTCCCGGGTGCGCACGAGTGGGGCCAGTCTACAGTCTCCATGAGTAGTCACCGGTGGTCCATTGGGCCGGGGTGTTACATTATCCTTTTGAAGTGAATATTCGATTCGATTCTTCTGTGAATAAGCAAGATTCATGAAATCTGAAGCATTGAAAATGGAGTGTAAGCCTATGAAAACTTGTTGGTTTTTCATATAAAAAATGGAATTCATAAGTTTTATGTTGGAGTCTGGAGCGCACGATCCGATCGCCAGAGTTGTCTTCAAAATTTTGTGGGCCTGTGCAAAACTTTTATTTTGCGCCTTATTTACAGTAAATATATTTCTTTTATTAATAAACTTAACATATTTCTTTTTTAATTAACTTTTTCATACACGGGAGAAAGAGGGTGCCCTATACGGTCGATCACCTCGCACACCCTCAAAGACTCCTCTGCTACTCGCCCTACCTCAGATAGTTAAATACAACCCTAGATTTCATGTTGAATGGCTAGTTTCCGAAGTGCTAACTATCTGTTATATCTTTTGTAGGATGCCTAGGCTCAAGATTGATGGTCCATACGGAGCACCAGCCCAAGACTACAAGAAATACGATGTTCTCTTACTTGTAGGTCTCGGAATCGGAGCAACCCCATTGATAAGTATAGTGAAAGATGTGCTCTACCATATCAAGCAACGAAAAGATATGGAGCAGGGATTAGCAGATGATTCGAGTATTCATAGGAGGAAGCCTTTCAATGTGCAACGAGCATATTTCTATTGGGTTACACGAGAACAAGGATCGTTTGAGTGGTTCAGGAGTGTTATGAATGAGGTGGCTGAGAATGATCGAGACCATGTGATCGAACTTCATAATTATTGTACTAGTGTGTATGAAGAAGGAGATGCAAGGTCTGCCTTAATTGCAATGCTTCAATCTCTCCACCATGCTAAAAATGGAATGGATATTGTGTCCGGAACTAGAGTAAAGACTCATTTTGCTAGGCCAAATTGGAGGGCGGTTTTCAAGCATGTTGCTATCAATCACACTGATAAAAGAGTTGGTAAGTCTCATAATGCTAGTACTTCTTGTTAGTAAACTTAATTGGCGCACTCTCAAGGGGGGAATCCAGGATACAAGTATAGGGTGCGTTGAACAAATTCGATTATCATTCTTCTTGTTAGAGTATATAGTATATTCTGGGATCTCAATCATCAGCTTAAGCTTTTGGTTGAGTTAGTTGTTGATATGGTATCAGAAGCCAACGTGACAAGAGGCCGGGTTTGAATCTCATCCACCCCTCAAATTCAAGCGGGAATATTTCGCACCAGGTATGAGGAGGGCTTGTGCTACGTCCACACTTTCAGCCTAAAGGACTCTCGTGTGAGGGGGCGTGATAGAGTTTTTAACATATCCTGGAGCCTCAACCATCAACTTAAGCTTTTGGTTGACTTCTCTTTTATACTCCCTCCTACCCAACTTAGCCTAGTTGTTCCATTTAGTTATGCAAATTGATATTAATAAAATTTACATTGAGACAAATCAAACAATGCAAGATCACACTTGAATCAAATGTGATCGATAAATATCATCGAAAAAAGGAACCGGGTCATGGTCTAGGCAAGCGTTAGCCTAGAATTCCCCCGACTCTGATATTTGTCTTAGACCTTCCAACTCGCTGCACATATGCACCTGTTACGACTGTCGAATAACACAAAATTTTTCAAGGAAGAACCGTCTGCAAGTGCATCCGATATGTACTAGTTACGACTGTCGAATAACACAAAATTTTCATGGTGAATGCAGGCGTGTTCTACTGTGGTGCACCCGGCTTGACTCAACAACTGAGACATTTATCGCGCGATTTTTCACGGAAGACATCAACAAAGTTTGATTTCCACAAGGAGAATTTTTAAGAAGAGTTTGCTTGGATATCAATAGTTTCATACTTGCACTATAAATCCTAGTAAATATATATACAGAAGCTAAGTACCTAATATATTCTTTGATTAGTATGGATTGTTCCTTAATTATTTATACTTCCACTTCATATTAGAGTTGAGGATGGCTTACTATCTTGCACATCTTGGTCCAAATGTAATATATAAATAATAGGACAAGAATATGAAGAATTTTTTTGAGTAGTTATTTCATATATACATTGATTGAAATAGATAGATCAAGTATATATACTACATATAGTAATAGCTAAAATACAGACTGTGTAATGTTCATCATTTTTCTTATAGTTGATGGAGTTTTGTCTTTGGGGTCTACTTATAGTTGACCCATTTTTTGATTGTGTTTGGATATTGGTTGTTACCGTTAGAGTATATAACGTATTCTGGAGTCTCAACTAGTAGCTTAAGTTGATGGTTGAGTTGGTTTCTTAACATGGTATCAGAAGCCAACGTAACAAGAGGTCACGGGTTCGAATCTCAACCACCACTTATTTAAAGTGGAATATTATGCGCCTATGTGCATCAATACTTCTAGCCCAATGGGCTCTCGTATGAGGGGGCACGTTAGAGTATATAATATATCCTGGGGCCTCAACCATTAGCTTAAGTTTTTGGTTGAGTTGACAGTTACATTGGTTTTTTGGTTGACTTTTGGCATGTTGATTGGTCAAACAGTAAAAAAAATGTTTAGTAAATGGCTTTTAAGCCAAAATAATAAAACAACCAACAAAATGTTTTGAGTAGTGTGCATTCTTTTCCTTATCCCTCTTTTTGTTGTAGGATTGGACGCCTCAAATCTGTTGTTGCTTCAACAAATCCTTCATCTTGAATAGCCCAAAGCTATTTTTGCCAGTAAATTTCTCAATTCGTACGGTTGATTCTCCAACCATGATTTTCTCCTAATAAGCACAACGAAAAACACTCGAAAGACTCAAAAAATCTTGATGCGAATAATGTGCAAATATAGAAAATGTGACCAAAAAATATATCACAAATTGAACAGCAATAATACATACATTAATCAACAATAAAGGTAGAAGAAACACAAAGAGTACATAGTTTATTACTACTAGGCTTAAAAATAATCTTCACTATTAAATATTTAACATAATACAAAATGATATATACAGTATTTGGTCTACCCAAATCTTTCAAGAAAGGCTCTCAAATTGTTTTAACTTTTAATTGCCAATTAATGTACGTTATGTTGAGTGCTCTTCCTATCCTGATCAACGTATAAAGAGATTTAAATTTGAATGATAACTGTTACGGGTCAATTCTAAACCCGTAATTTATTTAGTTAAACCATAAACCGCCCACCTTAGTCTAATAACTTCCCAAAATAACTATCCACTAACCGACTAAAACCTCCCATTATCATCAAATATAACCTTCAATCTCCCATAAATAACTCTCTCCTAAGTATTATAAATAGATGTTACATACATCATTTGCAGGGGAGGAAGTTTTCATATTCATATCGTTACTCCAACAAAAATACACCGCTCTCCTACTTACAATTAATACTTTAATCAAATATCCTTTAATTGATCTGAACTCATCCTACAATCCGTTATATTGTTTTCATTAATTATCATATATTCATTTCTTTCGGTTTCCCGATCTGACTTGAGCGTCGAAGGGGTTTTCCGGGAAACCACCCCCAGGCAAGGCTAACGTTGTATTGCAGGATTTGAAGTCTCATCAGCGGAAGGATCATGAGCACTTGCAGTATATTGATAATCGTCCCCAATTACACCTATCTCCAGGTATTTTAAGTGTCTTTTGCACTTTCTTGTTTCATTACCGAAACAATAACAATACTGCAAATTCAAAGGAACTAAAATAACATGGAGGCAGTGTCATTCCTGATAAATTTTGGGCTCTATGCGAAAACTAAAAGGGCTATTGTATAAGTAAATTTTTGTTTTTTTCTTCAACTATGCATCATATAATTTTTTTTCTCATCACATCAATGTCAAATAAATGTACGAATTTAAGATCATATAATGATAAGGTATAAATATTTAATTAAACAAGAATTTTTAATATTAAAGATTAACTTGATTTAGGCCCCTTTATAAGTTGGGCCCTGGACGGTTGTACCTCAAAACTACCCACATGAACGGCCCTGCATGGAGGATCTAAACAGTACAATCATATTTACTAGACCCTGCATTTACTAGACCCTGCCCCGCTGCCCCATCATCATATATTGTCCTAACTTCTAAATAGGGCTGGCAAAAGTTGACCCAACCTGCTAACTCGAAATAAGTGGGTTTGGGTTGAAACTTTTGACCCAATTAATTAAATGGGTCGACCTAGCCTGATCTGTTTATTAAATGGGTTAGGTTCAGGCCAAAATTTTAAACCTGATAAAAACTTGTATAACCCATTTAATTAAATGTGTTAATTTCGAGTTAAATCAATAAGCTAAGTTAAACTTAGTTCACTTCATAGTTTCTTATTCTTCATAGTTTCTTATTTTTCATAGTTAATATAAAATAAACAACAAAATAACATAAAGTTAAAATTAAAGACTAAAAAATTTGATTTAATTAACGTTAAAACCCTTAAAACGAAAACAAAAAAAATTATAAACGGGTTAAGTGGGTCGAAATCAGGTCAACCTGATCTGTTGCAGGTCGGGTCAAGGTTGTGATTTTCGACCCAATTAACTAAATGAGTTGGGTTTGGGTTAAGGGTTTTCTGACCTGTTTATATATAACTCGAACCCGAATACGACCCAACCTGATCTGTCTGATAGGCCTACTCCAAAGTGATACATTATCTCCACAAAAGTACAAACATAAATTAATGTGATGTACTTCCTCCGTTCCATTTTAGTTGCACCATTAGGTTTATCACGTTTTTTAAGGGTCGTCAAATCAGTATGATAAAAGTAGGGATGATGTATGATTGATGGTGATATGTGAGGTAGAAATAAAAAAAATTATTATAAGTAGATAGTGGTTGTGACTTGAGGGTATATTAAATAATTAATGGAATGATGTATGATTGATGGTGATAGTAGGGTAAGAATAAAGTGAGGATAAAATAAGTAGATTATTTTGCCAAAAATAGTAATATTGCAAGTAATATAAAACTTCCAAAATTGATAAGTGTTGCAAGTAAAATGAAACGGAGGTAGTACAAGAGATTAAGTGTTGGTAAAACATCCTTGTCATTGTGTGGGATTATAGCACCTATAAAGGTAGTTATCCAATCCCATAAGCAAATACTATATTCGTTAATAATAAGCTTAGTCGTATCATTATCTTACTAGAGTGTTAAAGTGTCAGTGTTATTCGTAATCTACCTGTAAATTGTTCCACACCGAAGAAAGAGAAGATTATACATCACTTTATATATACTTAAAAGATACTAACTCTTACTACTAGCAATAAGTTTTAGTAGTGATTCTCCTTTGAATTTGTATGAGTCTTCTCTTTTCTCCTCGTTATTTGGGTTGACTAAGTCTATTCTCAAAATTTTATCATGGTATCAGAGTGGTTTATTGTTGGACCTTTATATAAGGATAATTAGTCAAAATCACTAGTTAAAGCCTTAAAGGGTCTTTAATTGCATATTCATTCCCCGGAAGTGTTAAAGTACACGTTTATTACTCATATTTGTTACCCACATTTGATTGTTCACATCGAAGAAAAAGAAGAGTATACATCACTGTATAAAGTCGAGAAATAATATCTACGATTTTGTTAGTGAACATTCTTTAAATTTATATGTGAGATACTTCCTATTTATTTGAACTGCTCTGATCCATTTTCTAAACACTATCACAGACAAGTAAATGGGCCTATGCTTTTGACTTATATTCTACTCTTTTGTTATATATACTAGTTACATGAATCCCACAAATCATACCATGCATTAGTTAAATTACCTCAAATTATACCCCTTAATAGCTTCTAATCTTCTAAAATGACCAATTTTCAACCTAAATCTCTTTTAATTTTATGCACACAAATGTTAATTATATCTTTGATTTTCTTAGGATTCACTGAGCCAGTCCACTCAGAGATGGACACAAATTTAGACCCATATGGATCCTTTGATGATGATCTAGGGCTATACGACCCATTTTATGATAATAACAACCCCAATAATCCAACTTGTGAAGCACCAATCCCACCTTATGTGTTGCCTGTTTACAAAATTGATATCATTCTATTGCAGTTTGCTCAAAATTTGGAACATTTGGAATGTGATTTTTTCTTGTGGAGTGCCCTTGGATATGGCCTCGACGAGGTGGCACCGCAGCTCACGCTGGGCGGTCCACCTCCAATCGGAGTCCAAAAGGCTAACCTTGACAACCTCACTAGGAATATTATTACGGAATTTGGTTTGGAGGAAATTGGACACTTGAGGTTATCAATGCTTTCTCTCTATTATATTGATCTATTCATTTATAATTGTAGTTTGTTTGTCTATATCTCTATAACGTATGGTTTACAAATATTTATCCACTTTAGAATAATTTGTATATTTAGAAATATTTTGAGCACTTTTAGCTCGTAAATGTTGATCAGCTAATAACAATTTTCTCCTCACTAGATATTTTCTATTTATGATAGCTTATTTAATATAATAGTGATTATATACTGGATGATTTTTAAGTTGTTACTATAATAAATTTAACAAATTAAAAATAAAATTTTAAAAATAAGTTTAAGTTACGATTTGAAGGTGCTAGTTTTAGTCCTTTTTTTTGTTCATTTTGCTATAATAATTCAAACTTTTAATTAATCTCGAATAATCTCAATTTCTGAGTCCAAGAGTGTTATTCTACAAATGTTGACATGCTATTATAGGTTAACTTTATTAAAAATAAAGGAATAATATAATTAAAAATAAAAATACTAAAAATAAAAGTAAATTTAAAAATAATTAGAATTAACAAGATACCCCTCTTCACCTGTCTTCCTCTTCCCCAATTGGCAATTTGGATGGCTGCGTTATGCAACCTATGTGCTGGAGATGGTAAGTGAACAAAGATGTATTTAGCTTCATTTATACATGCATACGCGTAAAAATGGGATTCATAATGATTAATCAAAAGTTAGGATTATTTTAGAAAAATCGATGAAAAGTTGGATTGTTCTGGGTAATTTTTTCAAAATGTTATTCTTTTTATGAAAAAAATCAATATATCGATAAACTCCTATCTTCAATCAAACTAATTAGTTTATCATTGATGTTAATGAAAATTATTTAAAAAATTTCCTATATATTGAAGGGGATGAATTACAATTTCTTTATGCCATGTCCGAGAGATGATTTTATTTGTAAATATGAAATTGACTCAAATTTATTGTTTGGCAAATAAAGAATTTTCAAATTTGAATTTGGATCAATTCCACCATTATTTGTAAAGTACTTAAAGTAGAGAATTTGAGAATTACTTTCCAAACTTTGTCATATTCAAATTCTTCATTTATGATTTCATAATTGAAATCCATATATTTAAAATGAATTATTTTTCATGATTTTTTTATTCCTTTTTGTTGTGTTAGGGCTTTGAAGAGGACAGTTGGAGGCATCATAAGGCCATTGATGGATTTAAGTGCTAAAAACTTTGGAAATGTTGTAAACAAAGCATTTGAGTGTGAACTTAAGCCCCCATTTGATCCATATAGAGATAGTCTTAGCTACATGTTGGCTTCTTATATCATTCCTTACATGGGACTCACTGGTTATGTTGGTGCTAACCCTCAAATTGCTGGCTTTCTTAGCAAGAGGGTATGATATCATATATCTCTTTTAATTACTTTTTAATGAATTTTTTTTTAAAATCTTTCACATGATTGATAGTAATGCAAAGTAGATCCAAAATAAAACTAGATGATGTTAATATATTTTAAATTTTGATAGTGAGGTTTGAACTAGAGTACACCTTTTTTTGGACTCAGATTCAGACCCTGAAAATAAAATTGTGCCGGACCCAAATCCAGACCCTAGACCCGCCAGACTCTAAGGGTTTCGGTCTGAGTCTAAACTTTCTAGACCCTACGAATTCGGGTTTGGGTCTGGATCTGGGTCTTGCTAGGCCCGACCTAGATCCGAGCCATGTCCATTCCTAGTTATCACACGTACACTAATATTTTAACAAACTTAATCAATACACTTATTAGCATGTTTAGAGATATAACTTGTTAAATGTTGTCAGCTGACAGCATTAAACTGGGTTGGATAAGCCCCTGAATGCATGATAATTATACTAGATTATTAATTATTAACGACATATATTATTATAAAAATTAGAAGCACTTTAGGAGTCTTTAAATTTCTTATTTTCTTTTAGATTTTATAATATAACAATCAACAGTTAAAATTACATCATAATTTTAGTTGACTTTAAAAAACAATCACTATAAACTTCTATATGCCATACCAACTAGTCAATTACTATACCTATAGGTCACCGACCATTTACTTGAAACAATAAATGCATTCTCCAATTCAATTTCAATTTCCAATTGTGTTATTGAGAAAGAGGTTTTTTCCGATCCACGCTATTAAAATATACCTCCAAAATTTAGAACAATAGGCAAAACTTTCTTTTTACACCCTTTTGTTGAATTAAGATTTAATTCATTGCGTAACACTCCCGCGAGGTGTTTGGTATGTATTTTTTTAGACGTAAGAAAGGTATTCATTTTACCTTTACATTACTTTTTGTTTGGTATTAAGATTTTGTTAATCCAATTTATTACATGAGGGTAGTGAATTCCCTTACCTTGTTAGTAAAATACTCAAGGGTAAGATTTTGTCTTAAACATTTTCTCTCTATATACATAATATTTTGATTATCTCACAACATTTACCCTTAAAAAAATTTCAATTCAACATATCTAAAAAAACAACATAGAAAAAAAAAGGGCATTATTATTTGTCGCCACCCTTTTACTAAAATCTCCACCCCTAATTTTTTTTAATTTTTTTTTGTTTTTTTTTGTACGATTTTCCTTTTTTTATTTTATTTATTATAAATGTTATTATTATTTGTTATTTTTTTTTTTATTTTTATTTGTTATTATTGTTATTTGTTTTGAAATATATTATTGTTTATAATTTAATAATGTTATAATAATTTTTTTGTTTATAATAATTTTAATTAATTTAATATAATATTGTTATAATTTTTATTATTGTTATAATAATTAATTAATCACAAAACAATTGTATAATTATAATATTTGAGGCATTATAAACTAGACTTCAAGAGCTTTCCAACGACATATTATATGCCCAATTTTGACAATCGAGCGAGAAATGACGATTGTTTGAAGTTTATTTGTGCTGAAATTTGATACATAAAGTATTAGTCAAAGTTTGCGGCATTAGAAACTAGACTTCAAGAGCTTTCCAACGACATATTATATGCCCAATTTTGACAATCGAGCGAGAAATGACGATTGTTTGAAGTTTATTTGTGCTGAAATTTGATAAATGTTCATTATTTTGATTATAACTTTTTATAGAAAAATGTATTAGTGCAGGTTTGCGGCATTAGAAACAGACTTCAAGAGCTTTCCAGCGACATATTATATGCCCAATTTTGACAATCGAGCAGAAATGCGCCGAATTCAAAGTTTGCGGTAATTTACGATTGATCGCACAAAATGTGCGATTCCACATGTACAATGCGCACAAAATGCGTTGGACCATGGAATCGCACATTGAACCATATGGAATCGCGTTTTGTGCGATTTGGCCAATGCGCGTGCGATTAAT
The DNA here is from genome assembly GCA_019425755.1 of Amaranthus cruentus. Taxonomy (NCBI): domain Eukaryota; kingdom Viridiplantae; phylum Streptophyta; class Magnoliopsida; order Caryophyllales; family Amaranthaceae; genus Amaranthus; species Amaranthus cruentus. Next base: position 15,413,478 of record CM033456.1, read on the forward strand.
TGCAGCTAACGTTGTCATTTCACGCTCATGTTTAAATTGGGCATATAATGCGTTGAAACGAACTGATTCAATGCATTATATACTATCAAAAGTATGATCAGAAATGACATGAAACACAATAAACTCAAACACTTGCTCGAATTGGGCATATATGTCGTTGAACAATCTAGTTTTAATGCCGCAAACCTGCATAATCGATAAGTATGATCAAAAGACTGATCTCAAATTCGGACGACCAAATGACGTCATATCTCCTTCGATTGTCAAAGTGGGCATATAATAATGGTTGAAACTCTTGAAGTCTAATTTCTAATACTACAAATATTGTTGTAATATGATTTTAATTATCAAAGTTTCGAAAGGGTGATTATGTATCAAATTTCAATACAAAGCGTGTGATCAAATTTATTTTTCGATTATAAAATTATTTTCTTTACTAAAATTTATATTTTTATTTTAATTTATTTATTATTGAAATTTAGTTTAGAAATAATAATGGTTGATTTTATAATTAAAATTGAATTTAAGGGCATTTTAGTAATTAATTATTTATTATTTAATTTATTAAATGTATATTTATTTAATTTATTAAATAACAATAATAAAAAAATAAATATTTAAAACAAATAATAAAAATAAAAAAAATTAGGGGTGGCGATTTTAGTAAAAGGGTGGCGACAAAAAAAAATTGGGAAAAAAAATCCCCAAAGCTCTTGTCATTCAAATAACTTTTTACAATATTATTTATTTTTGAATGATTCTTTTTGGATTTGGTCGAAAGGTTAGTATTAACAAAATTAATTTTTTATTGATTTTTTAATAATTGGCCGAAATAATTAAAAGGGTAACAACAGTTAATCATGAGATAATCAGAAAATATATGTATTAATTAGTTTTAAATGAATTGAAAAGTTGTAGAAGTATATTTTTTTATTAATCAAAGGTTTGAGCTTTTAAATTTAATTTAATTTGTTCAATAATGGTTGTTTAGCTTTATTGTTTCCCTTTCAAGACTATACCAAACAACTAATAACAATAACCCTTATTATTAACCTTATCGCTCTTTATAAGTTTGCTTTTCATTTCATATCAATCCTCATACCAAAACACCCTTTGTAAACATGTCATGTTTGGTATTAAATTTCGTGTCACTTTCCCAAACCATACTCATCATTACAATTTAGTATAATAATTACATTTTGTCTAATCTGCAATATTATTCCCTCGGTTTTTTAAATTCTTCTCTAAATGTTAGATTATGACTATAAATTCTCAATGAATTTGTATGAAAAAAACATATTTAATTATGTGGATTTTAATATATTCATCTCAATTATATATATATATTTTAAATAATAATAATATTTTATAATTTTTAAACTCACAATTAATGTTTGTAGGTCTTTGACATGAGGGAATGAAGTTGAGACTTGGGGTTGAGACTTTATTAAATAAAGTACCACGTTTGTTTATGAAAAATGGGTATAAGACTTTAAAGTCTCAAGTCTCACCATTTAATGTTCTAGGAGGTAGAAGGACATTTGATTTGACACTTGGATTTGTTTGAAAAAGATAATTTTGCCATTAATGAAATAAAAAGGACAAGATATAATAAGGGTAAATTGATAATTTTGTAACTATTTTTTATTAAATTTCTTCCCATTCTAAAATTTTACAAAACAATGTCGTAAGACATTTTTGGTTAAAGTCTCATCTCAAGTCTTATCTCAAGTTTAACACATAAGTCTCACAATTCCTATTCTCATCTGTCAAACACCTTCTTATTTAACTATAAATTACATTGAAATCTGCGAAAAAAAGTAAATGAGAAGAATAAATGATTCTTTTGTCTCAAAACTATATTGTTTTTCATTTTACATGTTCTTTGCATGCAAGTGAATTCATGCTGAATTCTTTATATTAAAGATAAAATATTTGATAAAAGTACACTGCAAAGATCTCTTTAAACAACAACCATTGTTAAATTATATAACATATATTGGAGCTTCAACCATCATCTTAAGTTTTTGGCTGAATTGATTTCTTGATAACCACTTAAACAATTGTCCTATAGCAACCATTCCCCAATCACTGAGGGTGGTCGGTATACAAATGGTAGATAAACGTCATTAAACTGGTCGCAAATTGCAACCACCTACCCAGTCAAAAAATGGTAGAACCATCACTTTTCGACCAAATAGATGGTCATTGATCTGCGACCACCCTGATGGTACAAAACAAATTTGATATATTTACCATTTTCTAATTTAATTCGTCAATAAACCTTTGTATAAAAAAGTGAACCAAATAAAAGAAATAACTCAAATAAAAAATAATCCCTCGGCTTCTTTTTTATTGTCCACTTTCCTTATTTGGTTAGTTCACTCTAATTGTCCACTTTTTATTTTTGGCAAAGATTTTTTACCTAAATACCCCCAACTACCCCAACTTATATTATTTAAAATACCTCACCTGCTACCTTTTCAATTATTATAATCACTTAAATACCTCAACTATCACCTTTACAATTATTATAATCACTTAAAATACCCCACTACCATTTTTCTTAATTTGCGTGCCCACTAGAAAAAGTGGACAATAAAAAAGGAGTAGAATATAAGTTTTTAGAACAGATGGAATAATAAATTTAGTGAAATTTTGAAACAGCTTTTAGCAGGTTTACTAGGTGTTGAAGCAGGGCAAGATGCAGTAATTAGAATGTACCTATACGAAAGACGTGATCTAATAGTGCACCCATACAATTTCACTGTGGAAGAATTTACAAAGCGAATTTCAATTCTAAGAAACAATCTTGGCATGTGTGGAATCAAAGATGAAGGCATAGTAGTCCCACCGGAGCTAGGGGCCGAGGGTCGGATTTGTACAAACGTCTTAGCAGGGAACCGTGACTCGCTATCGTATGCTCGGACTCCTGCTGAGATACTTAGGGTTGTTTATGGAACTGGTAATGAACATATTCCTGGTGGGTTTTTTCCCGAGGGAGCTAATGGTGAACTTGCTAGGATGTACCTTAAAGAACCTTAATTCGAACTAAGTTTTTTTAATTACTATTGGTCTATAAGTTTGTTTAATCATTGGCTATAGATTTTTTAGCTACTATATATGTTTGAATAATGTTACAATTAATTTCAAGTATTTTAGAAAAATGCAATTTAATTTTATGCAAAAATTGTTGCGCAATAAGCACGTTGTTGTTAACAACCATGCGATCGTGAGTGACTTGTGTTCTTAATTATTTTATTTGATGTATGCTTGATTTCATTATGAAATTAATTACGGGGTGAAAATTGATGATTGATTAAGTTTTTAGTAATGTGATCATTATCATTATCATACTCAGTGTATCTTGCCTATGAAAAACTATAGTCAGGGTCTAGAGAGGGAAGGATATTGACAACTCATACCCATATATAAGAGCGCGATGTAAAAATTCTTAATCAATAACTGTGATTTGTAAATCACCACAAAAAGACAAAAAGAATAATATTAAAATAAACAAAATCAAAAAAGATAAATTAAAATAATAAAATTCTCATCCGATCATATCCTACCACATAAGAGTGATTTATTAATCTCGCAAATAATTGTTATTTACTAAGACATTCTCTACAACGAAGTGTATGTTATGTAATTGATGTACTAGTTCCCCTGAGACTATCTCATGTAATTGGGCATTTCGCACTTTCTTGTGTTTCGATACTTGGTTCTAATTGTAAGTCAATTCCCAATTATATTAATGCTCGTTTAATAGGTGGTATTAAACGGTCATAATGAGAATGAAAATTAATTTAATTTTAGTTAAAAAAAATTTTGACTACCTTGATGTCCATACTTATCCAATTTTAATCATCTCATTTTTTTCATAAAATTTATTATAATACATTATCATCGGTAGAGGTGGTATTAGGTAGTAATGAAAATTTGTGTGTGTGTGTATATATACATATGGGAGGGATCCAATGAGAAGAATGTTGAAAATGAAAAAGGGTAAGAAGAAATCTATACCTTAACTTCACTAAAATAAAAAAATCTATAGTCACGATTAAGCCAAAAACACATACAATATCTTATAATATGATGAAGTCCATGGGCCTAATTTCTATCATCCTATATACTTACACTGAAAATTTCCTAAAAGATACATCCTCTACAAACTACCATATATCAACCCTTCTATGAAACAACTGCACATGTGCAACTGCTATCAGTCCAGCCCAATAAGTTATTTAAACTTTGAAATGTCCTTTCAAGGAATGAAAATTTGAAATGAATAAGATTATTTATCAGAACAAGCATACTTTAAGATCATAATTAAACTTATTCTAAAATTAAGCGTGTAATTTTCAAATCGGAGGTTTGGACTGTTCGCACTTATTCGCACTTAGTATTATTTTTCAGCTTTTCAACTTGTTTGCAATTTCTAAGCGCGAACAACTTCTTGTCTTAAAATTAGCATGCTGACCTTTTTTGACCTATTCGAAGTTACTAAGTGCGAACAGACACTTGATTTTTTTTTTACCAGCTTGTTTCTGTTCGCACTTAATAACTGCGAACTGAACCGAACCTATACTCTAGGGTATTAGACTCTTATATTTGGAATATATTATGAATTGCATGCTTTTTTTTTATAAATAATCTTATTCATTTCAAATTTTCTCAAGAAGTAAAATGCCAATTTCAATTCTTTAATTGTCAATTCCAAACATAACCTCAACAAAGGCTTAGCCGGTAATTTATCTTTTAAAAAAAATTATATATAATTTTTTTCAATTCAAAATTGAGACTAAAAGGCCAAATCCAAGATAACATTAGAATTGATCTTTTAAGCTTTGAATTTGGTCATTTAAGTCTTAGAATTGGAATTTTTTACAAAAATTACTCCCTCCTATTCACCACAAGTGTCCCATTTGCTTTATGCACTCTATCCAATGCGCTTATTCAATCCTTAATATCTCTAATTGTGCATAATTAAAAATTATGAAAAGTTGATATAAATAATTCTTGCATTGAGACGAATCAAACAAGATCCTACTTGACTATATTTTAATTTATAGATTAATAATAAAATGCATACTAAGAGTAAGAGATGAACAGTGCCTAAAAAGCAAATGGGACACATGTGAAGAATAGGAGGGAGTATATTATAAAATTTAAGAATTAAAATTTTAAAACCAAATCGACTTAAGTTTTAGTATTGGTCTTTTAAGTCTTAGATTTGGTCTTCTAAATTTAAAATTTGATCTTTTAAGTCTTAAATTTGATCTATGATGTCCCTTAATTAGGCGCAAGATGGACCTATTACAACAATGTTGTCAACATTTATCTTTGCTACATGAATATTTCTCTCCCTTTATAAGTTTATTTTCTATCAAAATACATATTCTGAAAAGATTTGCTCTTTGATGAAATCAGGGATATTAATTCCTATAATTCCATGTTTTCAAATTTTGCCTCCTTAATTCCCTTGTGTTGCAACAAAGCAATTAATCCTCGATCATTCTTATAACTACCAGCGCTGGTGAAATTTGAACAAAATTTTAAAGGATGTGGAGTTAGCAAAACAAATAAATTCAACTAAAATATAGCCAATTAATACAACCAAAAATTATAATATAAATTTTAAATCAAAATAAAGCTCGACGTACTTTTAGCATATTTAAAGTATCTATAGTGTCATTGACATTTTATGTCTTTGCTATTTGTCTCTAAATGTATCAAATTGAACAATCAGCAAGAAAACTGAACTATCAGCAAGAACATTGTCGCCCATTTTGTTACCAAGTCTTTTTTTTCTTTTACTATCTTCATATTTGATTTTTTTATTGGGTTTTTCGTGATTAAAGTATTCACTTATTCAAACTAATTATTAAATAGAGATGAAAAAATTGAAATAAAAATATAAAACAAACATTTATCTGTGGATGATAAGCTTATATTTTGATTTTGTTGATTTCTCTCAATTGCTTCTTTTTTTTAGTTGTTAAATGATAATATCATACCTAATTTGATAAGATTTTTTTATTTTTTAGTTGTTAAACTGAACTATCATCATCATCAACAATTCAATATCCCGCTCGAAAACAGGATCTGAGTAAGGGAAACTGACGGACAATCCATATTTATACCTCCTTCAAAGTTAGTACATATTTGCTATTGTTTTTTTTTTTTTCCAATTTTTGCGTTTTGGTTGTCAGTATTTAAAATCATTATGTTTCAACTAAATATAACTAACTTTTTATTTATTATTGATTATTGATATATAGATATAAATTATATATATTATATAACTTCAAAAATTTTTTTTTAAAAAAAAAACAAAAAACTCAAAACCATAGTAATATGATACGGGCCATTAAGGCATTAATTATACAACAAATCATCACATTTAACAGCAATTATTGCTAAATATACATGCATATATAACAAAATTAGGCGCCTAAAATACTTGTCTGGGACAAGTTTATTTTTGAAATAATTGAATAATTGAGAATTATGGCCAAATTTAGCATAATGTAAATTTGTCGTCCTCGAGTGTGGACAAGCTTAAATTGGTTCCAACTAAATTGAATCATCATATGATTACTTACACCTCTTTTTTTATTAATGATTATTCAAATGGTTCTTCTAAATTAGGATTTATTAGCTTTTGATTTTAATTTTTTTAATCTGACCCTCAAAATTAAGAGTGGTTGAAAAATAGTTTATTGGATAATTTTATTTTATTTTGGCATAAATAGATGGTTAGTTGGTCTCACCCTTTAATGTTAATGTTTGGTAAATTAGTTGGTTAAAACAGCTTATTATTAATAATTTATTATGAATTAAGCTTTTTTTTGAACAAATTGTTCTTAGCAGCGTGTTTAAAATAAATCTGCTAATCAAATCAACTCATAAAATTAGCCGATAAAATCAGTTACTTCAATCGGTTATGAGCTACCAACCGTTTGTCAAACACTATTAAATATGTCAAACTTATCTATTATACTGCTAGCCTGGCTACATTTTTTGGTATTTCCTAGCAGCCTTTTATGCGAACGTCTTTGTACAAAATTAAATTTGAATGATGAAAGTTATGATTTCGTTTGGTTTTGGTTGTTTTTTTTTTTTTTTGATATCACCTGTTATAACATCTAGCTCAAATCGAGCTGCTCCAATGTCTGAAGACACTTAGGAAAAGGGGCCATATAAATTTTCTCTAAGTATAAGTCTGAGTTCCACCTAGCTATCATATGAGCTACAGTATTACCGATTCTACGCACATGACTAAACATTACATACTCATTTGGTTTTGGTTGTTAGTTCTGAATTTTAGTTTGACCAAATAGAAATATTAGTAAAAGTTATTGTGTGATTTTATCAATTAGAAATATTAGTTGATAAGTCAATTGTTTAAGACAATTCTTATTTAAGATATTTAGCGTAAATTATTTAGTGATTGATGGTTGTTTATTGGAGAAAAAATATGTTAAAATCAAACAAAAAGCTATTATTAGAAGCTTTTTGAATTTGACTTAAAAAGTTAAAATTTCGATCGGCTTATAAGTGAGCTTAAAGTCATTTTTACCATATATGTAATATGTTTAGGTTGTTTGATCTACCAAAATACTAAAAGTTATAAATCAACTAAAATAAAACATTACTCCCTCCGAACCAATTTAGTTGTCACATTTTTTTATTTGGCAAATTCATATTAATTGTTACATTTCCTTTTTTTGTTAATTTTTTTTATCTAATACCACATGTTCACACAAGTAAAGACCAAAATACCCCCACTTTTACAACTTACAATACTCCAACTACCACCTTTATAATTAATTTAATAAATTAGAATACTCCAACTATCACCTTTTTGATGAATCCCACACCACCCTTAATAATCGTGCCCAAGTAAATGGGACAACTAAATTGATTCGAGAGAATATCTGTTAACACCTTTAAATACAATAAAAATAAACTAGTTGTGTTAATTAATCCACAAGGAATATCAAATCTACAAATCATTTTGAAGTTTGAATGCTTCATAGTTTGACTAAAACTTAACTCTTCTTTCTTTTTAAGAAGGTGGCTATTTATAATTGCATGTTTACTTCTACTAGTTCACCTCTCACAATCATGGGCAAAGGAAACGTAATTTTCAATTTAACATTTTAAATAAATACAATTTAACCTAAAGTAAACTCCTATAAACTTTTATGCCATACCACTAAGTTTAATTGACTATGTAAAAACCTAAACCATCATTTTCTTCCTTTAAGTACAATTTGATGGTTGAAAGATTCTAAATTATGCTTTCTTGATTATATTATTCTTTAAAATAATACTCCCTTTATTCTTTTTTGTTTGCCCACTTTACCTTTTGCACGCATTTTTTAGCAAATTTTAAGTCTTAATATCTTTAAGTATGCATCAGAAAAAACTATAAAAATTACACAATAAAAAACTTTACATCAAGAAAAATCTAACAAGATCTCACATGAATATATTTTATCTTCAATATATACTACAAAAATCTAATTTAAATTTCTTTCTCTTAAAGTGGACAAACTTAATTAAAATGGACAAACAAAAAAGGACGGAGGGAGTAGTGATTTGTTTAATTTTACTAGAAAAAAATTAATTAATAAATGTATAGGCACACTAGACATAGCCCAAAAGTAATTATCAAAAACTACCACAATTTAGATAAAATTAGCTATGCATCAAGATTAAGTTGATGAGTTTCTAAAATATTAATGGTAGTCATATTTGGAGTTTAAAAATATATGGGTTTCCTTCATATTATACAAAACAATTGTGCATTAAACTTTTTCTACTAAAATTTTATGATTAATGATATTGATTTTTTTTTTTTTTTTGAAGATTATTGATATTGAGTTTGGAGTAATGAGTATATATAGTCTGTCCTGGCCGGTAAGTTTAAATCATTGTGTATAAGTTTTTATTGGAAAAATAAGGTGTGATTGAATTGTGTGAGTAATATTAAAAAAAATTGTAATGTGTAAATGAGATTTAAAGAAAGCAGAAAAGCTATTTTCATATATGAAAATGAGAGAAACTTAAATTTATCTCAGTTGGATAAAATATTCCTTTTTGGAATAAAATCATAAGTCATAAGTTCAATAATAATAAGATAAAATGAATAAAACGATCTAAAATAGAAAATGTAATAAGTTTAATTGAGCCTGTATATCCTGTCAAAAGACATCATAGGGTAACTATGAGAGGACTAGGGATCAGAGAATTTAGAAATTAAAATTGCACAAACTCTTTTCCAAAAATTTATATCAATTTCTTGTCTAAAAAATAAAATCAATCAATCATATATTTATAATTAAAAATATCTAGTAAGGCCAACAAGTTAGTGCTCAAGCATTACATGAAGACATGCAAGGCATATGAGAGCAACCTAATTCAACACAATATTTAACAATTAAATCTTCTTCGTTACTATAAATCTCAAAACCACCAAAACAAATTTTCCTCTTAGCATAACTCACATTATTTACAATACAAATCAACAAAATCACCCAAAAAAATTGATCATATATAGGTTTGTGTTTATGGGCAATCCAAAATGTCTACTTTTAATCCTAGCCCTTGGTTTCCTAGCCGTGGGATTGCTGAACGTTGATGCAAAGGGTGTCGACACGATGAAACATCTGACAATGACTAGGCCGATTTGTAGTGGGTCAATGGCCGAGTGCCTAGCAGGGGACGAGCTAGACGAGCTAGAATTCTTGCTCGACTCAGAGACAAATCGACGTATTCTAAAGTCTAAATCAAACTACATTAGCTATGGTGCAATGAACAAGAATAGAGTACCATGTTCAAGGCGTGGGGCTTCCTACTACAATTGCAAACCAGGTGCACAAGCCAACCCCTACAGCCGTGGGTGTAGCAATATTTCCCGTTGTAGAAGGGGCTAATGTTTAGGAATATTAAATATCAAAAATCTCATCCGTAAGTGATCAGCTTTTAAAAATATTATATTTTATTTATATCGAGAAAATGATTTTATTTTATTTTTTGGTTTTAAAAGGAATTTGTAATGTGTAACGAGCAGATTTCTTAAAGGAAAAAGGATATTGAAGTCCTTTAAACAAAAAATGATGTAAATATAGGATTTTTAAAAGCTGATGAGTTATAAGTGAGATTTTTTTAAATAATTATTTTATTTTTGTTCTTTTATTTATTTTTATTTTCAAAAAAAAATATAAGTTTAATTATTGCAAATTGCTATCATTGTCTTATCTTTAACTCCTACAAATCTATGTGTCGTTTTATATTTACCACTTTAATTTACTTTGTGGGTTTGGTGTATATCTTGGTCATTTTCATCTGGAAGTTTAATTTTATGTGAGTATTTGATGGATATGTGCATTTTTAATTTGACTTTTTGGGTTAAAAATGAATAATTAAATTTAATTTGGAGAAAAGAAAAGATGTTGATGGATTGGTTGTTGATGGGTAGTATTGACATTGTTGATTTCTACTTGTTGGGCACCTAATGTGTATTATTGTTGTTGTTTAGACTTACTTTTCATTTTGTTGGTATTTTTTATTTTTAAAAAAGATAATTCAACAACTTTTGATTGACTCTAACTTTATTCTCCAACCCATTGTCTATGGCAGATGTTAGATTATTCCTTAGAAGTTGGTAGGTTGGATTATTATAATTATAATAAAGGTAAAAGGCTCTTCATAAATAAATAAATAGACCCTATCATGAGAAACCGTCTATATTATAGATCTCTTTCAAGAACCCAATCCATATCTCCCTTTTAACTTACAAAATCACCAATCAGTTTCAATTTTTTAATTTATAAATTGGGCCAGCCCCAAAACTTGAGATGTCTATTATATAGACGGTCTCAAGTAAGAATTTGTGATAAATTAAGGGAGTAATAAGTTGATTAGCATATAATCATAAAACCTGTTTAGTTGTTGATACTAAACGGTGGTAATATAAAACTATTTGTATCGTGAATTTTCATGAAATATAGCGTCTCATCCATATAGTAATGAAACAATTTGATAATACAAACTTTTTTGTTCACGAACTTTTATTACCACTTAATATTATATTTCTGAATGTTATTGCATTGGAATAAATTTTGTGAAGAAAATAAGATGATATGAATAGATCAAGCAATGTTGAAAAATAATTATAATAAAGGTAAAAGGCTCTTCATAAATAAATTAATGAAGTAATAAGTTGATTAGCATATAATCACAAAACCTGTTTAATTGTTGGCATTAAACGGTGGTAATAAAATTATTTGTAGCATGAAATTTCATGAAATGTAGCATCTCATCCATATGGTAATGAAACAATTTGATAATACAATTTTTGTTTTGTACACAAACTTTTATTACCACTTAATATTATATTTCTGAATGTTATTGCATTGGAATAAATTTTGTGAAGAAAATAAGATGATATGAGTAGATCAAGCATTGTTGAAAAATATTCACATGTGATCTCACATCGAAAATTTAGAGAGATGTTGACTAACATATATACTTGATGGACTACTCCTCCTTATACCATTACCATCTTCTTATTTAATACCCACCAAAAAAACTTAATTAGATTAGTCTTGGAATGGTTATTTCATTTTGGTTGAGGTGACTCTTTCAACTCAAGACTAAATCCTCAAATGTTGGACTTTAACTACCTAATTTAGGCTCAAGTTTTCGAGAAATAAACGAAATCAGGTGCTCTCTTGAGAGACCGTCTTTTGTAAAGACGACTCTTAAAAGTCCAGCCTAAAATCATATTTAGAGTTGTAACAATATATATTTAGAATTGGACTGGACTTTTGAGAGTCGTCTTTACAAAAGACGGTCTCATGTAAGAATTTGTGAAATGAAATAAGCATTAACTTAAGAGTTAAGACCCTTATTTTTTTAACCGTTTGTATATATACTTTTATATGTTTTAAATTTTTAGTATTTATTGTTATTCAAAAAATAAAATAGTTAACAATAAAAATATTTGATTGAAATTTTTTAAAAGTTAACTGTTTCTCAATCATTTTCATTATTATAAATTTAATCTATTGTTTTGCTATATAACTTTGTAAATTCATGTTTAAAGCTTTGCATATGATTTATTTTGGCAGTCTATTTTCGCAATCTATTTATCTAATTGTCCTTTATAGATTTTTCGATAATATATTGTTATTAGTATCGCTTTATGTTTTCCAATCGCCCCCCTTAAATTTTAATTTCCTGCTTTGTCCATAATTGAAATGCAACCATGTAAAATTTGATTCAATTGAAAAAAAACATGCAATATAGGAGTAATTTTTAGTATAAATAGAGTTTTTGATTATTATCAAAATGACAATTTAATTTTCTTATATTTATCAAGAAGAGATCTCGAATATGACTATATGTTATTGTTGTATGTATACATCTATAGTTCTTACAATTTTAAAGTGTGGTTAAATATTTAAAGAAAGTATTATAAATTGATATTTTCTTCGTAGATTGTGTTGAAGTTGAATTTTTTTTGTGCTAATTAAACAAAAAGTTGGATTTTTTTAATTTAAATTGGTGGCAAAAGTTTGGTTTTTTTTTTCTCCAGCAAAGTTTAATATAATAAATTTAGTTCAGGATATTTAATTCAATTTATTTAATTCAATTATTTGTTTTGAGAAAAGGTCCCACATTTGAATTTTGAAATTTTCAATTTACTCAATACCTTGTCGAGTTTTGATCCCTCAAGGATTGCATGACTAATGCATTGAGAAGTTCAAATTTGAATTCTTCAAATAATCAAATTTAATTTCCTCAAACTTGATTGTAGATATCTTAATTAAAAGTTTAAAACTACTTGTTGAACGTAAAAAATTGAGTGTATATATTTTATTTTATTTTAGTATATGCATTTAATATAGTTCATTTCTTATTTAATAATTAATTTAATTGTTGATTAGCTTAGTAAGTCTAAGTCTAAGTTCACTACAACATATTACGCTTTTTGCGACATTAGATTTAGTGACATTAAAAAAATGCCACTGATTTATATTTTTGGTATAATAATTATTGGTTTTTATTTTAAGTTCCACCATAAAGTGATTTAGGTACACTTAATTTAGAAGGTGTTCTCTTCAACTTATTTTTTTGACTTATTACTTATTCTTATTGGAATCAGATCAGATCGGACGGATCGGTCGATCGAACTATTCGATCGATCGAAAGTTTCGGATCGGCAGAGATCGCATCGACGGACGGATCGTATCGATCGGATCGCGATCGACATACCATTATTATTATTATTATTATATTATTATTATTATTATTATTATTATTATAATATTATTATTATATTATTATTATTATTATTATTATTATTATTATTATTATTATTATTATTATTATTATTATTATTATTATTATTATTATTATTATTATTATTATTATTATTATATTATATATTATTATTATTTATTATTATTATTATTATTATTATTATTATTATTATTATATTATTATTATTATTATTATTATTATTATTATATTATTCACGAAAATTGAATCAACTAAATATAGCCAACGATATTTGGGCATCAATCCAAAGAGAAGCAGAAATATCGTAGTTTTTGATGTTTAATTTGTAGAATGTAATGTACGTATATTATTATTAGATGGAGAAACTATGTAGTATATAATAATAATAATAATAATAATAATAATAATAATAATAATAATAATAATAATAATAAATAATAATAATAATAATAATAATAATAATAATAATAATAATAATAATAATAATAATAATAATAATAATAATAATAATAATAATAATAATAATAATAATATTAATAATAGTAAAATAAATAATAATAATAATAATAATAATAATAATAATAATAATAATAATAATAATAATAATAATAAATAATCATAATAATAATAATAATAATAATAATAATAATAATAATAATAATCATATAATATAATAATAATAATAATAATAATAATAATAATAATAATAATAATAATAATAATAATAATAATAATAATAATACCTTAACTACTATTATTAATAGTTATAGTGTCATTTATAAGAAATGTTTTCCAATCAGATCAGACGAAGAGAACAGGGAGTCTTTAGTGCCATATGTAATTGTCACTATAGTCTCTATAGTGTCATTTATAAGAAATGTTACAAGATCCTATGTTGCTAAGAACTTTAGTGATACTTTTTAATATGCTCTAAGGGTCTATTAAATGTCTAATAAACTTTAGTGATTATTATTTTATTCAACCCCTTCTAAAATATTCATTCCATGATTGCATGAACAATTCTTCATCCAATATATAGACAATTAATTTTGAAAAATCAATAACAAATAATGAAGTTTAACAAAAACCAATCAACTTATTGAAGCATGTATAGATTTAGAGTCATTAATACAATATCTCGCACGAGTTATAAGGTTCAGGGGGAAGAGGGTAGCGAACATATCATACGCTTGCCCCTTCTAAGAAGAGGGCCAAGAGAAATATGCACACTCAATTTATCCCTAAAAATATAGTTTCCCGCAAAGAGTATCGTGAGTGACGCATAACACATTTGGGATGACACATGCAACTTCCAACATACATTAAAACTGTAATTGAGCCATGATAGAAAAAGTAAATAAAAGACAAAAAAGTAAATAAATAACTAAATAGTTATGGAAAAAAGAAAAACTAGACAAAAACTATCAAAAGTCTAAAATACGGATACGAAGCCTCCACTACTTTTATATCTAATCAGCAACTGAGAGAAGCGCAACTCTCGAAAGTCATTTTTTATTTGCTCCTCTCACGCTCTTTTGAGTCTACTCCGACTTCGCTTACCTTTCACTATAAGTCTTTCCACCATTTTCAACAAAATATATGCAGTCTTCCTCTTTACATGTTTAACTTCTTACGACTCGTTTGCTAGGTGGTAATAAACAGCGACAATGAAAATGAAAAACTAGCGTAATTTTGGTTGAAAATCTCTTGGTTACCTTGTTGGTCATGCTTGTCCAACTTCAAACATCTCATTTTTTTTTCATAAAAATCATTTCAATGCATTACCAATAGGAGCATTGATATTAAGTGTTAATGAAAATTCGTAAACAAAAAAACTTTTTTGTGATCAAAGTTTCATTACCATGAAAATGATATGAAACTTTTATTGAAATTTGACACTATAAAACATTTTCATTACCTCCATTTAATACCACAAACCAAACGAGCCATTAACGTTTTACTGTTAGAGTATATAACATATCCTGAGGAACCATCAGCTTAAGCATTTGGTTGAATTGGTTCCTTGACATGGTATCAGAGCCAACGTGACAAGAGGTCATAGATTCAAATCTCAACCACCCCTCATTTAAAGTGTAATATTTACCGTCAGGTATGAAAATGACCTATGTTGCATCCACACTTCTAGCCCAATGGACTCGCTCTCGCGGAAGAAAACATGTTAGAATATATAACATATTTTAAAGTCTCAACCATCACTTTGTACTTTTGGTTGAGTTAGTTCCTAGTTCCTTAACCAACTTAAACAATATTAGCTCATGATCGATTTGTGTAAGCAGCATCTCTAGGTGTCCCACACTAAGTTTTTTTCTTTTTTTTTTTTTTGAGTAAATATTAATTGGTTTGTTTTTTATTAGAATAAGTTTTAATAAATATTAATTGTAATACGCGCAAAATTAGTACGAGTAGTTAAATGGACCAACTTTCCACTAACCACCTCACCCAGAAAAAAACAAAATGGTTAACTCCGTAAATACGCGTAAAACTCAACCCCATTATCCCTACTTATATTACCTTTCTTGCCTTCTTCACACAAACTAGCCGTTCCCACTTCCCAGCTGTACAAACAAACCCTCATTTTAGAGAGAGAATATCTCTCAAACCCCCATTTTTCCATACTCATAATCCAAACACAAAACTAAGAAAAATCACACTGAACAAATCAAATTAAATCAGTAACATGGCCGACACTAAAAAACTGTTCACAATCATATCCGTAGGATTATTCCTCGCTTTAATCTCAGCCGTTGATGCTGGTGGTGATTTTGATCCAACGGTGATGGGTCTATTCAGTTCTGGATCTGGCTGCAAAGGTACAGTTGGTGAGTGTTTGGGTGGAGAAGAAGAGTTCGAGCTGGATTCTGAAAGTCACAGGCGTATTTTAGCAACAAGCAACTATATCAGCTATGCTGCGCTTAACAGGAATAGAGTTCCATGTTCAAGGCGTGGGGCCTCCTACTATAACTGCCGTCCAGGTGCTCAGGCTAATCCTTACTCTCGTGGTTGCAGTGCTATCAGTCGCTGTGCAAGACGCTAGAAAAAAAATATATTTTTTTATTTGATTTTTATATTTCCCCACTTCTTAATTTTCTCAAAAAAAAAAAGGAAAGTGTAATTTTATGTTATTAATTTTAATTTTGTGATTTGGGGTTTGTTTGGTATACATGGATATATGCAAGAGAAATTTGAAGATGGGATCTTGTTGATTATTGATTGTCAAACTTTTTTTGGGTGTGTATCATATGAGTATCATTTAGCCAATTTTTTTAATTTTAATTTGGGTATTCCTCATAACCCATAATAATGATAATAATTTTATGTATAAATTTCATGACTAAATGGGATTTATTTTGTTAGTTGTAATTTTTGTGCTTTTTTGGTTTATTTGATTTGATGAATTATTTTTCTAGAACAAGATTTGGTGGTATTGACTATTGAATGTGTGTGATAGGAAATGAATGGTTCTAATTATTATCAATTTTTTTAATTTTTTGCATTGAATTATTATTTATTGGTAATTTGGTATTGTGCTTGAAGTTAGACATTGACTTGTGGGTAATGGCCTAATGGGCAGGGCCGACCCTAAGGGTGGGCAAGAGGGTTTGTCGCCTATGGCCTCATGTAAAAAAACAAAATTAATGGCCGTAAAAGGTCCATAAAAGTTACAAATTGCAAAAGAAAAGGGTTTTAATGTGCTATTTTGCCCAAGTGCTCCAAATGTCTCGGGCCGGACCTGCTAATGGGTATGAAAGGGTCTTTAGTATTTTTAATGTAAATTTGAATTGATAGCATTAGCTACTTTCCTTGCCTTGTATTGAAAGGAGGAAAAGTTTGAGCAAGTTAAGAATATGAAAATAAAGTGGGAATGGGAAAGCTTGTAAGTGTGAACAGGGAAAAAATCTTTGATCTTTTGAGATTCTTCTCAGTTTTCCAAATGATGCTCTCCTGGAATCATTCCTTTGCTTTTGTTGTGGCCTTGTGGGTTGTTGTAAATGTAGGAAGATTCTTGAGCTTTTAGCAATTGATCCCACTAATTAAGGAGTTTATTCATCAATTAAGCATCCTATAATTGAGGAGAAAAAACTAAAAAAGACTTGAAATTGGGTAATGCTTTTGAGTTGATTTTTTCAACATGGTATTAGAACTTCACATATTCTTTTGTGAGACGATCTGATCATGAGACGTTTCCTATACATGGTTTGAATAGCCCGATATTAACATATGAGTTCTTGTTTTGAGGTTGTCTTATCGAGATGCGTTCTCACAAGAGTAGCTCTTGGAACTTAGAAGCCAAAATGAAGATATTTCCATTCATCCCTCATTTTTAAGAGGAATATTTAGTGCTAAGTATGATGAGAGTTAATTCTCACCTCAGGAGATTTGATAATAATTTAATAATCAGATCAGTTTAAATTTTTAGTTAAGTCGGTTCTTTGATGTATACATGATGCACATTATAAGAAATTTTAGCATAAGATAATAGTTTGGGAGAAACAATGAGCATAAATGAAGGGAAATCTTAACAAATTAGTTCCCAGTTTTCTGGATTTTTAGTAGATTTTATTGTTATTCCTAATTATAGGTTAATTTTGCTGGATTTTGAACTTGATTCTCCAAGGTTCTAATCTAATCTCTATAGTTAGCAAATAGATTAGGGGAGTCTGCTTTAATATTTAAATACAACTTTATCTATAGCTAATGTGTATATGGGAAGAAGTAAATGGATTTCTTCTTGGATCAAATCACTTATAATCTTAGGTTTGACAATAACCATAATATAGAGTACAATTTTATTTATATTTTTTTACAATTTCTTCACCTAGATTGAATAAAAAAATCTATTCTTATTCTAATGGAGATTGGAGAGAAGATTTATTTACCAATAGAAGATTGATTATTATTTAATGAATTGCAAGAAATGGCCTTAGTTATCTCATATAACGGTGTTTGGTAATTGGCTTTTGTGTTAAGTATTTGGTTTGTCGGTTCTTGTTGGCCAAAAAATCAAAACAAAGTTTGATAAATAATTGTTTAAGCCCGCTGAATTTGACGCCAAAGTAAAAAGAATACTTTGTTTGATTTTTAACTTTTTGATACACTTATACATATTCTTTGAAGAATATTTATCTAGATAACTTAAAAGCCGCAAATATATCAACTGATTAAAAAAGTCGACTAAAAAACCATATGTTTTAGAAAAAGAATTAAGAGTTTGTAATTAATTAGTGAAAGGGATCTACTAACCATTGTCATATAACCAAAGATGTTTACTTGTGAAAGCAAGTAATAATAAATGATTTGATGGCCTGGCTTGACATTGTTGTTTGCAAGCTTGCAACTATGAAATTGTTTGTTAAATTTTAATGACAAAATATAGAGGGTGTGTCTTTTGAACTTTTGTAATATTTTTATTTTTATGTAGTGTTTTGCTATTTTCTTTATTTTTTATCCACTCACCTAATTTAGTGGTTTCTACTAATTTTTAGTACTTGTGTTCAACTAATGTGTTGCAATCCCTTAGAAGTACTCACATGATTAGTCAATTTTACTTGTGTAATTGTGTTTCAAAAAATTTATCTTACTTTTCTTTTTAGTTTGTCTACTCAAATTTACATCATTCTTATTTTTGGTAATAACTTATGTTTTTTCACACTTTTATTCAGTTAACTCATCTTTTAATCCCGCTCATACATTTTTTTCTATTACTTCACAATATTTATTTTTGCATTTTTTTATCTTAGTTCTCCACCAAATATCTATAGGGTAAATTGAGCAATTATTAATTATTTACATTTGATCAACTTTTGCAATATTCATCCTTCTATGATAATTTACATATTTTGGCTATTATACTAGAAATAACATTGTCATGTGGGATCTTGTTTTATTCATCTCGTCACATATTTTTCATAATATCAAATTTTTATAATTTTTAGTTATGTAGTCCCTCCTATTCACCACAAGTGTCCCATTTACTTTTTGAATACTATTCATCTCTTATTGTTAATTTGTATTTTATTATTGATCAATAAGTTAAAATATAAGTGAGATCTTATTTGATTCGTCTCAATGCAAGGATTATTTATATTAACTTTTCATAATTTTTGATTATACACGATTACATATATTAACGATCGAATAAGTGCATTGGATAGAGTGCAAAAAATAAATAGGACACTTGTGCTGAATAAGAGGGAGTATAACTCTAGTCTAAATATAAACGATTCGACAAACGTAGTAGAGTAGATTGCACAAAAATATATTTGGTTCAAATATTTTGAAAAGGTAAGTATTTTCAAAATTTGAAGAGAATTTTTTAAATTTATTTAATCATTATTTTAATTTATTAAAAAAAGGGGTGTTATTGTTGATGAATTGTCTGTCATCTAAAAGGAGATAGAGATATAGGAGGGTGTGTAATGAGCTGTTTTGATAGGAGAAGGTGGGATCCAGTGGGTATAGCTTTTGCTCGTAATGACTCTTAAATGAAATGTGGGTTATGTCTAACTCTGTGTCCTGTGATGTTAGAATGGACCCCGTACTACATTCCTAACCTTTTCTTCGCTGTTTACTATAGCCACACTAAAACGGAACTTTTAAATTTCGTTACACCAACTTCAATCTCTATGGTTTTTTCTTGAGGAGAATGATAATACAAAAAAATAATAATAATAAAAAATAGAAAAAATTACTAAAATAATCAAATTATTCATGATTTTTCTACAATAATCTCACTTATTGGTTAACCATGAATAATCCTAACTTTGAGGGGCATTTTCCAAGAGTAAACCCGGTGACCGGATGACTTGCTATTGCAAGTTTTGTTTTAAAAAAAAAGATAAATTAAAATAAAATGTCGAAAGAAATGTTAAAAAAATATTCATAAAAAATTTATTATTTTTTTATTATTTAGAATTTTTTATGTAAATTTTCAAAAATATTTTTTAATATTAAATTAATATTAAATTTATTTTTTTGGTGAATTACCTACTATAGTAGGTTATGGGGTTACCCAAGTGTACTCTAGGAAAATACTCCTCAAAGTTGGGATTATTCATGGTTAATCAATAGGTGGGATTATTGTAGGAAAATCATAAATAGTTTGGATTATTCTAGGTAATTTTTCCTAAAAAATAATTAAAAATTATCATTTTTATATGGCCTTATTCTTCTTTATGAGTGTGAGCTGCCGTCTTCCTTTCCTCCTCAGACTTTGCTCATAGTTTTCTATAGACGGAATAATCTGGGTATAATGATGATGATGTTCATGGTTATTATAAAAATATTTAGGGTGTAGTTTTAAATTATACTTCCTCCATTCCATTTTAGTTGCACCATTGAGTTTAACACGTTTTTTAAGGGTCGTTAAATCAGTATGGTAAAAGTAGGAATGATGTATGATTGATGGTGATATGTGGGGTAGAAATAAATTTTTTTATTATAAGTAGATAGTGGTTGTGACTTATGGGTATATTAAATAATTAATGAGATGATGTATGATTGATGGTGCTAGTGGGGTAGGAATAAAGTAAGGATAAAATAAGTAGATTATTTTTGTCAAAAATAGTAATGTTGCAAGTAATATAAAACTTCTAAAAATGGTAAGTGTTGCAAGTAAAATGAAACGAAGGTAGTATGATTTTTTTCTAATCAAACCACGTAAATATTTTTAATATTTGATCATTAATAGCCTGTTACATGTTTTTTTTACTTTCAAATGACAAGCAAAAAGCAATTAAATATGTTCAAATTCGTCTTAACTAAAGGGTTTTAGGGTTATGTTTATAACTTCATAGGCATTTATGCAATATGTTGTCTTAGTCTACTTTTGTGACGTCATGCATTCTTCTATCCTTAATTGTAGAAATGGTAGCGGAATTTGGACCGATTTGTAATATTATCCTATATATAAATTAAGGATTGTATCAAACTCATGTTTAAACAAATTAACTTAATTACAACGATTAATTATAAAAGAAACTATATCTTGTCTCTTTGTTTCTTAATCTTTGTTAATGATATCTTCTTCGTGTTAGATATTTAGAGTATATAAGACATATATACCCTGAACTATGTATTAGTGGGACATATAAGTGTTACAACTTAAGTCCAAAGTGCTTTAAACATACAAAAGCAAAGTATCAATAAAAGGAAATTGCTTCGCTCGACCTCTCGACCCTTGCTTTACCAGGTCGAGCGGATTTTTCCCGGGTGAGCAAATTGGACGAAGGAAATAACAGCTAAGGAATTTTTGCTCAACCCAATCAAGCGGATAGGGTAGGTCGAACGAAGGTGTCTGTCATCTGGTTGTATTTTATGATTGTTTTGTCGGTTATATGTATACATAGAAAAGTTCGAACCTTAACACTAATTGTAAACTCAAATTTATGAGGGGCCTTGGGTGTAGGCACGCTGCCTTGCTTAGGGCCGGCCTTGCTTAGAAGTTAGAACATCTAAAGTTACCCATCAATTCACTAATATAAATATATATTGCTCCAAATAATAAAACTAAACAAACTTAAACATAAAATTTCAAAATAATACTAGGCAGAATCTATATCTTTTACAGTGTCTTGAAAAACCGCTCAAATTTTCAGAAAATTAATCACAAAATATGAAACTTTTTGAAAAAAATAAATTACAAAATCTTATTTTCTTTCATTTTCTTTCCTTCTTTTCTTTACTCTTCAAAATCGTTATCCAAACTTACTATTTAATTTAATAGAGAACTAAAAACTATCTAAAATTAAATAAAAAGTAGTTTTGTAGATAAAATTTGTGAACAAAGGAAACGATTAATTTCATTTTATCTTGTTGATGTTTGGTGTGTATTATATAGTGATATAGTTTACACATATCAAACACACGAGTATATTTGACAAAACTATCTTTTTGCCTTTTGTTTTACCTACATGAAGGAAAAATCATATTCCAAAATGATAATCAGTGAGTTGCAAAATTAAATTTTGAGGTTAATTAATTTAAAGCAAATCCAATATTATAGGTCGATCATTTCTAGCAAAAAACAAAGGTTCGTTTGATCTTTGCAGTTGCATTGTTGTGAGAGACAATCAAAAGTAAAATCAAAGATGTGAAAATGGAATAGATAAAGTTTGGGTAAAGGAATAGAGAAATGAAAATTATTCCATTGCATATTGAAAGATAATAAAGTAACAGTTTAAAAAATATCTCGGAAAGGGATTGAGTTTCCTAGATCTTATACCAAACCAAGTGAAACTAATTCACTTACACTATGTTTGGATATCAAATTATGCGAGAAAAGAAAGGAAAAAAAGGTAAGGAAAAAGAAGGAAAATACTCCATTGTTTGTATAGAAAGGAAGGGAAGGGAAAATAATGAATTACATTTTACTTCCAATTCTTTCCTCTTATGGAGAGATTTGGATGTTAACAAAATAAAGGGACTTAATCCATCCAAATTCTCTCCCTCCCTTTTTGCTATCCAAACAAGAGATTTTCCATCCCTTTAAATCCTTTCTTTTCTTTTCCTCTAATTTCCCTCAATTTAAATAAGGCCTACTCTTATCCGTTTTCAGGAGCTAAAAATTTCATACAAAACAGGCAAACACCCTCTTATTATTGAATATTAATAGAAGTGTTTTAGTAAAAAAAATTGAATCCCTCAACCCCATAAGAACTACAATAATTATAGCATTGTTTTAAAGGTTGGGTAAAAAAAAGGTTGAGGTACAAAATGTATGGAAGAATACAAGAAATATACAAATGAGATGAAAAAAATTAAAATATGTGAATGTCATTTAAAAATTATGGATGATAGTCAAAATAAAATTATTACAACTTATATATAAGACCTAAAAAAAGAAAATGAATGCTAAGGAATCGAGGGATTACTATATTAGTGTATTAATTTCAACTAAAATCTATATTTAGAGTTGTAACAATATATATTTAGAATTGGACTGGGTTTTTGAGAGCGTCCTTATAAAAAACGGTCTCAAATAAGAATTTGTGATTTATTATATGAGACGACCTTAATTGGGTCAACTCAAATTATTAAAAAAAAAAGCTTTTTGTATATGTGGAAATATATGTCATTATTTTCTTTTTTATGTTTTTTACTAATTAGTCTTTTGTACGTGCCTGTTTGACGTTGACACGTTCTCATACAACCTATTCTTAAATATTATATTTATGATTATTAAAATAAATTATTACAAGAAAAACTAAAAGAGAGTGGGAGATAGAGTTACAACAATGAAGTTCATGACTCTCTCCTCCTCGCTCAAAGTCACATTACTCCTTTCTCTCTCCTTCACTGCAACAACATCTCTTTCTTCTTCTTCTTCCTCAAACCCTAAATCATCATCTTTTCCATTTGCTCGATCTTCATCTTCACCATCTCCCAAAGCAACAGTTTCAGACCTTCTCTCTCTCCTCGGCCCCAAAAATGCAGTCCATCCAATTGAAGCTCGTCACCTCTGGTCCTGCCTCAAATTCCTTGTTCCTTTTAATTCCACTTATGAAAAGCAGGAAATTTCAGTCAATCGAAGGTCAATGGTTAGTGTTGCTGGTCAGCGCACTGAGAATGAAGAGAATGAATTGATTTGGTGGCCGCCGGCTTCGGTTTTGGAACTCGCTCGACTTTCTGTTGATTCTGGTGGTGATCCTTTTGTTATTCATCGTGCCCTAGATCCTACCATTTTACATGTGAGTTTCTTTTCTGAATAGAAAGTTGTAATTTTGAATTCAATTCCATTTTTGTCTTGGTAAATGATTAGTAAATGTGAATCTTGAGTACGCAGCATTTTTTGTGCAAGATTATGTAATACTCCCTCCTTTCCAATTCTAAGTTCTAGTTTGCTCTATCCATAATTAAAAATTATTAAATGATGCATTAAAGTGGAAGTTTGCATGAACAATGTATTAAGGTATTTTGTATGAACAATGTGGTTGTAAGCCCGTCTTTTGGATTTTATGATGAAGTTGGCATTATCAATGTTATTTCAGTGAACAAGCGCAAATTCCATTTTTTCACAGAGTCATGGCTATAACTGATTGTATAACTGATTGTTCATGGTGTTGGAATGAGAAGCATAATGCTTCTTCTGTCTTAGAGAATGTATAACTTAAGGAACATTGAATGTTGGAATGAGAAGCAGTGACAAAAGAAGTTTACGCCAAAACTAGTAATAAATATATATTGTGGGTCTTTTGCTTGAAGGATAGACTGATTTCTTCCTGTAGGACTGGTGCTGTGAAAATTGTGGCTAAAAAGATTTCATCAGTAAGCTTTCAAGAACAACGAGCTATTTCAAGAACAGTACACAAAAGAAATTTCAGTACTCAAATATCATTACATAGCTTTAACAAGCTTTCATTAAAATTCAACTAAGAAGCTAGCTATTTCAGTACGTAAATTCCATTACATCATATTCGTAGCAATACAACTAGCAAAAAACCAATCACAATCCCATAGCCTAAATACTTCAATCTTCGTTCCAACCTTCCAATGCCCATACCAGATTTTTTCTCTATTTTCAGCTTTCTTTTTGTCTTCTCAAGCTCTTTAGTGCCCCCTTTAATTTCATTTTCTATACCTTAGAATGCATAGTCTCTGCCTCCATACTCAATTTATCTGTTTCATCAATAAGCTTATTTACAACTTCTCTTTGCCTATCAACCACATTTTCGTCAATCCATTTGAATTTAAAATTGATTAAGTTTTAATATAAATTAAAATTGATTAATAAATTGTGCTAAAAACCAAATGATAACTTAGTAACGGAAGGGAGGGAGTATGATCTTTGAGGTTTTTTGCGGTTGTCGAGTGAATTTACAAGTGGATTTCTAGGATTCTAATTTTGATGGTAAAGAAGAGTGGTACACTAGTAGACCATGGTCTTTGAAAGTATGTACTTCTAATTCATAATGGATTAACCTGGTCAATATGGATTTGAGTTAATGCTCTTAAAAGATAAGGAGACCACCATATGGGTATTAATACTCCCAAGGAATTAGGTGATTTTCTTAAGTTCAATCCGCATATACAGTGCTCGTCCGAGCACTTAAAGCACTTGTCTGCGCTTAGACATACACAAAGATAATGGCTCTCCAATATATAATGCTCTCTCAAACTTAAGTACTCTTGTCAGAGCAGCTCGTCCGAGCATTTGAAAGCAATACTCACAGAAGACTACTCGTGCTCCAGTTAAGTCAACTAATAGGACCTACTCTTGCCCAAGTGCTTAGTTAAAGCGCGTAAGTGATACCTCGTGTTATTGCTCACCCATGACAACAAGTTTCTCTCCCAAGCCCTAGCACATGAGAACCTTCTTCCAAGCAACACCAACTTTCCCATGCTGACTATAACTCATTCACG
>CM033456.1:15439185-15514185 GCA_019425755.1 Amaranthus cruentus
CAAGAACGCCAGATAAGGAGTTGTATGAAAGATCAAAACTTATTGAGAAATCTCTCAACAGCTTTTGTAGCCACATGGGAAATTCTCCTTCAATATTGGTGTTAGATAATTGTAAACTTTTCAATTGATTAGGCATGGTGGTTGGTGAATCAATTATGGTCACGGATAGCCCACTACTTGATAGATTGATATCTACGAGATTTGGAAGGCTAGAAAAAATGATATGAAGGCTAATACCACCACTAAAGTGGTTAGAACTAAGGTCAATATTTTCCAATAACTTTAAATTGAACAACCAATTTGGTATTTCTCCAACGAAATGGTTGTTGGCCAAGTCTAGATAAGTTAAACTTGAGAGCTTGGTTGTGTTCATTGAAGATGGAATACCACCGATTAATTCATTATCTCCAAGGATTATAGATTCAGAAATGTTCCACACCCACATTGGAATTGTCCCACTTAGACCACAATATGATGCATACAATGATCTCAAATGTTTTAATTGGCCTATGAATGGGGGGAAGTTTGAAGATATATTGTTGGAACCAAGATCTAATATTTCCAAGGGGCTACTACAGTTATTCGTTGACGACGGAAATTTGATGACTTCGTTCCCTCCAAATTCAAGAATCTTTAGGTGTGGTAAATTAAAAATGAAAGGAGGCAACTCTCCTTGTAAATTACAATCATATAAATGAAGTTCTGTTAGCAAAGACAAATTTGTGATTGATTGAAGGAATCGTGAATCAAGCTTAATTTGGCTAAGATCCAAAAATCTCAACGCTGTTAGGTTATGAAATATCGTATTGAAATTTTGAATTTGAAGATCATCATTAAATGATAAATCAAGGGAGATTAATTTAGAGAGTTGAGCTAACTCAAGAGGAACCCTGCCCGAAAAATGTGAATCGGAAAGTTGAAGATGATTAAGAAAACGAAACTGGCCAAATTTAGGTGAAATAGTGGATCCAGCGAAATTATTCCAAGACAAATCAAGGCTCTGAAGGTAATAAAGTTGAAAAAGGGTACTGTTAGATGAAATGGTAGCCTTAATTCCATTGTTAAAAAGTTTAACAACAATTACCCGGTGAGAATCAGGATGACATCTTATTCCTTCCCATTGGCAACAATCAGTATCATTCTTCCATGATCTTGTTGCATTGCCATAAGAGGGGTATCGAGGTAGTTTAAAGGAGAAGGATTCTTTGAAGTTAATCAATGCATTATGGTCATCTTTGTGGCAAGCATGGAGAATTGAAGACTTATTATAGGGAGAAGATAAAGAAGTGAGAAACAAATTACTTAAATTAAGGCAAATAAACAATATTAGGAAAGGAGTTGACATATTTTTTTTAGTAATGTTACTTGATAGTACTCTATAGTTCAGTGCATAATCTCAATTTATAGATGTGATGGTACTAAGGTTGAGATGAGTTTTTCTTTTTTATTAATTAATCTTTATAGTGTTTTTTCCGATTTTTAATTGCATCCAAATCAACTTTATTGTGTTCATCAATTTATGGCATTATTATACATATTGTAGTTGTTATACGAGAAAAAATAGTCACGTGGCATCTTTTTTATACGTCTCGTCGCATATTTTATTAAATTTTTAATTGCGTATAATTTCAGATATAAACAAATCCACAAACATATTTGAGTGTGCAAAAAGGAGTTTGCATGCAAGTAAAAGATAGAGAAAGTATATAACATATTTAGACTTTAATCATCGATCCGTTTAAGTTTTTAGTTCTATTAGTTTTGTTATTATGGTATAGAAATATTGGTTATAGCTTGAAAATATTATAATGTCCATGTCATGACTCGTGAGGGAGACTTGTACATAATAACTTATGAAGACATTTCAATAAGCGATCATAATCAAAAGAAAGAATGCACATAGTCATCATTAGTCAATACTGAATAGATTCAAGATTATAGTCTTTGTCTTGTTTAGTAGACTTGAAATCATCATAGAAGTTGTATTGATCTGTCATTCCTAGTTTTCACTATATTCATCATATACTCCATCTTAATACGAGTGAAATTTAATTAGTAGAGAGTAAAGATTAAGACAAAAACAAATTAATGCATGTTAGAAATAACTGGTTAAAATAGGGAAACAATACTCCCTCTATTTTATTTCAAATGTCCCATTTGATTTAGGAATGAATATAAATTTCTAGATGAAATCAAAAAATAAACAGAGAGATTATTGTCTAAAAAGAAAAGGTGCAAAATAAGTTCGACAAACCTAAGAAAAAAGTAATGCAAATTGGGTGAGAGTGAGATACAAAAGGAATATATATTTCATAGACTCGCTCATTCGCATGTTATATATTGTTTCGAAAAAAAAATCACATAGTTTATGACCTTCAACTTCTAGCATTAAAAAAAGTTCTTGACATTTACATAAGTGTACTTTAATTTAAAAATTACTAATCCCTCTATTTTATTTCAAATGACCCATTTGTTTTTTGCACGTTTGTCAATACATTAATCAATATTTAATGGCGATAATTGTATATAATTAAAAATTATAAAAACTAGATGTTAATACACCTTATGTTGAGACGAGTCAAACAAGATCTCATTTTACTATGTTTCAATGTATAAATTAAAAATAAAATACAAATTAAGAATAATTGATAAATAGTAAAAAAAAATGAGACAGGAAATATCATTTTAAGTTATACTTATATTTTCATCTAATTTCTCCATATACCACACCTTTTTGTAAAGTTCTTCTATTTCCTCTGTCTCGTGGCATTTGTGTAGAATCTTTGCGGAAACAATAAAATTAATGGTGGAAACTAGGGGTGTAAGTAATTTGTTGAAAAATTGAACACCGAATCAAACCAAATTGAATAAGTAATTTGGTTCGACTATATTTTAAATTTGGTTTGGTTTGGACTGAATTTTAATTATAATTCGGTGTTCGGTTTGGACTCGGTTTAGGGTCCAACAAAACCAAAAGGCCGAACAAACCGAAATGTTAAAGGCATGTTATATCTTCTATTTGATTTGTTTGAATTTTTACCCTTATTTTTAGATTTTTGTTAAATGTTTTTTACTTGTTCAAATTAAAAACTTATATTATTAATATTTATTTAGGAGATTTAGAAAGAATAAGTTTGAAACGATACATACAAATTTGACTTTAAGTGTAAAAGATACAAATCGGTACAATTCGGTCTATTCGGTTCAATTTAGATTGGTATCTTGAAATTTGGTTCGGATCAATTTGGATTATAAATATTATGATTTGGATTTAGACTGAAAATATCAAAACCGAATTTTATTCGATTTGATTTGGATTTGTATCGAATTCAAACCCAAAACCAAACTTTCACCCCAATACTTTATAGGATAGAACAAATAAAAATATAACAAACTTTATTGGATACAACAAAAATTAAAAAAAAACGAGTATATTTTATAAAGTTTAAGTTTATGAAAAAAAATAAATGATGTCAAACTTATTACTGGCTACCTTGATTACTACGTATAGCTTGATTATTACTTTATAAGTCTTTGGCTTGATTAGTAGACCTTAAATCACCATAAAAGTCTTCATCATTGATATGTCGTTTATAGTCTTGGACTAAATTTATCCAATACTTCTGATATTCCCCCCAAGCGTCTCATTTAATACTACGTATTAGCTAGCTTGATTATTACGCACATTAACTGGCTAGATTGATTATTACTCAATTAAGTCTTTGGCTTGTTTAGTAGACCTAAAATGACCACAAAAGTCTTCATTGTTATGTCTTTTTCAATCTTGGACTAAATTTATCAAATACCCCCGTCAAATACTCTAGGTATTTCTTTCAAGGGCCATGTTTGCTACTATACACTTGTTAATACACTAATGGTACGTTTTGACAACTTGAAATTCATTTTTAAATATTAAATTTGCCCAAATTCTATGTTTGGTAAATTTTGAATATGGAAATGTAGAATTGAATCAATTCTACATAGAAGTTTAATATTAATGTAAAATTGGTCAAGTATAAAGATTTGCAAATTCCAAGTGCTTAGGTGTCATTTACAATTCTTAAACTTGAATACCAAATTTAAATTCTCTATTTTCAAATAATTTTATGTTGTCAAACACTACCAAATGTAATTATTAATATTTTAAATTATACATAATTAAAAATTAAAAAAATTAATATTAATAAAAGTTACACTGAGAGAATTCTGATAAGATTTCATTATGACTATATTTTAATTTATATATTAAGAATGAAATACAAATTAAAAATAATTGATTAATAGTGTAAGCTCCCAAATAGAACACTTGTTGAAGTGGATAGGAGGGAATACTCTAGAATTTCCTGGCTAAATACATGGATTTAAATTATTAACTTTACTTTTGAATTCCATTTTCCAACATTTTATAAATTTTCTAGACTAAATTATACCTTTGTTACATTTTTTTTAAAAACAATTGAGTCGTGAATTAGCAGGGAAAAGGGAGTTGGCGACATGGGGACTCGCTTGCAAAATAGTCGCCAAGAAATCTTAGGTCCCCAAATAGTCTCCATTGGCGACCAACAACACCATGTCCAAAACAGGGTCGTCTTGAAAATTTAACAGGTCTTGAGCGAAATAAAAATTATAGGCCCTTTTTCAATAATGAAAATTAATTTATTAAAAAAATTTGCTCAAAATAATCTTAACTATATCACCCATTGGCCAAAAATAATCTTAACTATCAATTATCTTTTAATAATCCCAACTATTCTCATAATTTTTTGAAAACATACCCACCCTCTTGTTACCGGTAGGAACAAGTAACTTTTCCACTTTTTTCTTATATTTTACTTAACTGTTTAAAATTAACCCTTCTCCTTCATCTATTAATCAAAAAAGAAAGAAAAACTTGAAATAGTTGGGATTATTAAAAATAATTGATGGGATTATTTTTGGCATATATATGTGTGTGTGTGTGCATATATATATAGGAAGAAGTTCCAGTGAGAACCATCCTTATATGAGAACCGTGAGAACTAATCAGCCTTACAAAAAACTGTTACTTTTTACTAAAAAAGTGTTACTTTTGGAAAAAAATATTTTTTCTGAAAGTAACACTTTTTATGCTAAAAAGTAACAACTTTTTTTTAAAACAAAAGTAACATTTTTTTGTTCAAAAGTAACACATTTTCTATAAAAAAAAGTAACACATTTTTATTAGGGAGTTTGGTTCTCACGGTTCTCATATAAGCTTAGTTCTTACTGGAACTTGACCCTATATATATATATATATATATATATATATATATATATATATATATATATATATATATATATATATATATATATATATATATATATATATATATATATATATATATATATATATAGGGTGTGAAAATAGGAAGGATAGGAAGGAAGTTCATCCATTAGATTTTAGATCAATGGTCCATCTTGCACGCGTTTGAGAACAGAAAAAAACTTAAGATGCTTTCTTAATTATTATGTGATACTTTCTGTATAAACATGTGTCACTTGAAAATGTGATGTTTTCTAAATTAATGTGTGATTCTTTCTTCATAAATATGTGTTAATAGATCTGCTGCTATGACAAATGTTTTTCGACCGTTAGATCTTAATCAATCAACGGTAGTTACTCCTTCCTATCCTTCCTATTTTCACACTCCTTCTCATTGGATCCCTCCCCTATATATATATATATATATATATATATATATATATATATATATATATATATATATATATATATATATATAGAGAGAGAGAGAGAGAGAGAGAGAGAGAGAGAGAGAGAGAGAGAGAGAAGTTCAGGTGCAAACCTCTCTTATTTGCAAACTGTGCGAACTTTAAATGTGGTGCTTTGGATTTGAATGGACGGCCAAGATTGACGCGACAAATTATTTTGCAGTTTCTTGTACGTTATTATTTTGCATTCAATTTCAGTGAACCTCTCACTATCTTTTTCACTTTCACCTGATCTTCTCTGAACATTTCATCATTTTCAGCGATTTTCTTTTGATTTTCTCAGTGATTCTTTGCATTCAATCTTCCTTTCAGCGATTCTCTTCAATTTCATACTCCCTGTTCTCTTCGGTCTTCATTTTAGTGGTATGCATTCAATCTTGATTCTTGCTTTTTCGGCTTTTTTTTGGTTCTTCATTTTCAGTTTTTGATTTAGGTTTTTGTTTTTTTAGGGTTTCAATTTGTGATTTTCTTTAATTGCAGTTGCATTTCACAAATTGAGATTGATTTTTCGTTCTCATCTTTTTGTGATACGATTTTGGTTCTTCATTTTCAGTTTTTGTTTAGTGCTTTAATTGCAGTTGCATTTCGTTCTCATCTTTTTGTGATTTTGAATTTTTGTGATTTTCGTTCTTCTTTTTCGTTCTCATTTTAGTGATACGATTTTTTTGGTGCTTTTTGTGATTTTGTTCTTTGCTTGCAGTTTTCATGTTGTTTTTCGTATTATCTTGTTGTTTTTTTGTGCTTATTGTAATTTTGTTGTTGTTTTCGTGTGATTTCTCATTGTTTTGTTCTATTTTGTGTTTTTGTTTCATTTTTTTTTTTTATTTTTTTTTTTTTATCTGTTTTGTTTTGTTTATGAACTCATAAACCTTGTCTGCAACATTTGATGTTTTTTTTGGTTTATGTGTTGTTATATGAAATTTTTGTGTTGTTATTTGTTCTGAACACTTATTTTAATGTTACTTGTATTCGTTTATGTGTTTTCCTGTTATTTTTCGTGTTTTCAGATTATATACGATGGTTGTCACTAGAAATTCTCAACGGTCTCCTGAAACAAGTGAATTTACGAGTATTAACAAACTTATTGCAAAGCGAAAAGAGGAAAAGCTGAAGAAAAAAAGCGCCAAGTATGTTGACAAAGAGACAACATCAAATGTTGGAGACAAGGTTAAAGAAGGAAAGATCATTGCTCATGGTGGACATGAAGGTTTCTGCCCTGTTTTTGTCAACAAAATCACTGGTATAACTAAGATAGTTTTAGTTACTTGATAGTTTTAATTGTAACTAGTCTATTAGCTCAACTTG
This sequence comes from Amaranthus cruentus, assembly GCA_019425755.1. NCBI lineage: Eukaryota > Viridiplantae > Streptophyta > Magnoliopsida > Caryophyllales > Amaranthaceae > Amaranthus > Amaranthus cruentus. The sequence continues at coordinate 15,446,239 of CM033456.1, forward strand.
GTAGAGCGCTATGCATTTGCATAGAGGATGTAGGTTCAACTCCTACATATGCTATTTTTAAGATATTTATCTACATTCTTGTAACTGCTAGTCTTGTTGAGGCTTACTCAATCAATTATATTGTTTCTGATCTAAAAAAAAGTGTTGCTAAGGACTAATCTTGTGTTGCTGACTCAAACAATTATGTTGTTGCTAATCTTAAAAAGTGTATCATACTCAAATGCGCTCGTTGAAATTGTTTAATAACTTCATTGTGTCTACTTTGTATTGTCCTCGGACCTCGAGGGTAATGTGCACATATGAAGTTGAAAAGCAACAATGGTAACAATTTTATAACAAAAGGAAACACTTTTATATCAAAAAGAAACACTTTTATAACAAAGCGCAATATTAAATAGAGCGGTATTGCCCTCGAGAAGTCGCAAGCATACACCAATGACACAAAATGAACCATATAACAACCGCACCAGTCGGTATTGACTCTCAAGACCAGCAGCACACCCAAAACAAAGCCTAAGTGTACCCCACCAAACTCACTACATCAATCACACGACAACCCGTATCAGCAGCAAGCCCAAGCGCCTAGAAACCACCACAACAAGCAACTTCAATTAGATACTAAAAATCCTACATTTGTAACACTTTTATAACAAAAAGAAACACTTTTATAACAAAGAGTGACACTTTTATAACAAATTCGTAGTTTGTACCCATTCAAAGAAATGATCATCAAACCAACACCCTAACATAGAACTAGAGATCGACGCATTCTAAACATAAAGTAACACACATTCTAAACAAAGAGCAACACAGTTGCCAAAAAATCATGAAACCACGCACAACATTATGACTTTTAAACCAGAAAACAACACTATTATAACAGAAGATAACACTTTTTAAACACAACAATAATCAACAGCTAGATGGAAACAAGAACAATAATACCAATTTTATAACAGAAAACAATAATCTTGAGCATCAAACCAAAAATAATAATAGTAGTTCAAATTTTAAACCAAAAATACTTAATCATTATAACATCATTAGTCTTTTTCTCCCCAAAACGTCTAACTTCAAAGCCACAACCATTTGCATAATTCTTATAAAAACACAAACCATCATCTAATGTATCAAATATCATATTTACTTCAGGAAGTAACTTTGCTTCACAGTGAGGAATTACTGTTTTGGGTTCCCCATATAGGGCTAAACATTAATCAGATATTGGCTTCAGTGTGGATGAACTAGCATTATCTATAACTAATTCATCAATTTCTTCTAACTGAACCTGAAAAAGAGAATTACAATATATTTTAATAAAAAGAAGCTTTTATACTTTAAAAAATAACACTAATAAAGCACAATGTCTATCTTATTCAGAACACTCATTCTTCAGCATTTATATCAGTAAGTTAGGTCCTAACAATATTTATATCAGTAAGTTAGCCAAAATTAAAAAAATTTAAAAATAAATATAAACAAACAGTAATAAAATGAGAAACCATAATAAGAAAATAAAAATTTATAAAAAAATAATTAATTGAAATTAACAATTTAATTCAAAACACTGAACAATTTAAATAAAAAATTCAACAAATAAAAGTAATAGGATTGATATTCACACCATTACTTGTAGGAAACAATTTTTGAAATGAACTGCAATTCACTTTAAACTCCAATTTGTTCTTCAATAACTGTAGAAAATAGATAAAATTAGTTATTATTAATTTACAAAAAAAAAACATGAAATTAAGAATTGGTTCTTGCCTTTTGTTGATGTGTTGTCGACTTGTGTGCTTCTTTAATGGCGGGAGTGAAAAATCACGAAGGGAGAAAGATTTTCGGAAGAGAGAGAAAGTTTCAGAGAAGAGAGAGAAGTGCAAATGAGTAAAAAATCCCAAAAATGAAAATGTCACGAAATTACCATTTTACTATTAATAACCGTGTCAATCATAGCCGTTAATTGAAATCCAACGCTGCTGAATGCTTGTTCGCACGATTCGCATATAACATGGGTTCGCACCTGAACGGAGAAGTGCAAATGACACTCATATATATATATATATATATATATATATATATATATATATATATATATATATATATATATATATATATATATATATATATATATATATATATATATATATATATATATATATATATATATATATATATATATATATATTCTGAAAGTAACACGTTAATTGCTAAAATGTAAAAGCTTTTTTTCTAAAACAAAAGTAATATTTTTTGTCCAAAAGTAACACATTTTCTGTAAAAAAGTAACACATGTTTATTAGGGAGAAGACTAAGTTTAATCCAACTAAAATAATCTTTTCAACTGGTTGATTAAGGACAAAACTATCTTATAATTTTTTACAAAACAATCTTGTTATAATTTTTACTAATTATTATTTGAATAATTTGTAAATTACAAGCTTAAAGTTTTAAGGCTTTAGTGAATTGCAGTCTTAATGGTTTTTTTTGCAAATTACAACTACAAAAGTATCAATGTCTTCAACGTTCCGGCAAAATCACATAATTCTGACCACTTAACCTAAATTTTTGGCCGCTAAAATGGTTGAAATCCTATGATTTGACCTGAGCGTTGTATGGATTGATATTTTGGTGATTATAATTTACAAAAAAAAATAACATGTCTCTTGAGATACGGCTCCCAGAGGCCCAACCTATTAAAGTTTAATTTAAAAAAATGTTTGTAACTGAAAGTTAATCATGCATTTAAGAAAATTGTTTTCTTTTTCCTTATGCACATTGTGTTTGGTTTCAAATTGAACATCATCATTATTCAATTTTTCAACCATACATTTATCCTCTCAACCATCAAAATTTAACCTACTAACCAAGAAAAATGAGATTAGAATGGAAGATTAAACAAATTTGTAGTTGATATTTTCACTTATTGACATTGGTGTTTTATGCTGTTTAAGTTGATATTTTTTAATAATAAAGTAGGTGTTTTAAATACTATAAATTTTATATATGGTATCTTAATATATTAAAGTTGGTGACTCGGTGTAATATATGATGCTTAAGTTCGTATTATAGCATCTCGTATTTGGTATTTTAATAGTTGGTGTCTTAATATCATGAAGTTCTTGATTTAGTATCTGAAGTTGATGTTTTAGTATACTTGAGTTAAGTATGCTGAAGTTAGCGAAAGTTGGTATTTTTTTTTATGATGAAGTTGGTATTTTTGTCGGTGGAAGTGGCTATTTAACAAGTCATATTAATTGTTTTTACCGGTAGAAGTTGGTACTTCCTCCGTTTCATAATACTCGTTACATTTTCCATTGTGGGAAATTTCATATTACTTGCTACATTTTCTTTTTTAGTAAAAAGCCAATCATTTAAAGTTATACCTACTCCTATTTTTATCCTACTTTATATCTAATTCCTCCTATTTTCTTTTTTATTTTTCAACAAATAATATTAAAAATTCCAAAAAAACAACTTTTTACCTACTACTCATCATGGAACAGTAACTTCTTAATTTTTGTGCCCATGCAACGGTAGCAACTAAATCAGAACGGAGGAAGTATTATAATAAAATTACGCTCGTGCGATGCACGACTTTATTAAAAATTAGTATAAAACTCCGTGCAATGCACGAATTTCTTAGTAAGAAAATATATATATAGATAAATATATTTTTCAAACAGATTTAAAAGTTATCACATTATCTACTATATATGAAATAATAATTATTAAAGTACATATAAATGACATTGTTCATATCATTCTATGCAACAAAAACATTCAGCTCATTAGTTTTATAAAAATATTCAAATTATTTATTTATATAGGTCATTTTAATCAAGAATTATTCAATTAAATCTGCTTTTAAAAAGTTTATTTAATTTAATTAATTTTTAGGAGTACTATAAATAAAAGGTTGGTTAGTTTTTTTGTCATGTAAGATAATATCAACCAATAAAATACTTTCATCTAGCGAAGCACTATAAATAGCAAGTTGGTTAGTTTTTTTGTCATGTAAGACAATATTAACCAATAAAATCCTTTCATCTAAGGAAGCTCTATGAGGATGCCACATGGAATTTTACAGTTCTTTTATTAAATTGTATGATTCTGACATATTTGTATGAAAAAAAATAAAAAATTTACGGCTTTATGTTTTAACCATCTTAAAATATCCTACACTCATTTATTAAAAAACATTATAAAGATTTTATAAAAAAAAACTTGGAAAAAATAAAATAAAGGGAAATTCCACGTGCTAACCCTGAGGTTTTGGGTTTTCCACGTGGTAACCAAAACTTTTCAAAAATCCACATGGTAACCCTGAGGTTTACCAAATTGTTCCACCATGACCTTTTTGCACATAAAATATTAGCAAAACATTAGGAAACATTAATTTCGAAGCTTTAAGGCTGTTGTACGCCTATATATGCGACTCATCATTTTAAATACCATCAGTTTCAACCATTTCTCCTAAAATATAAACCCAAACTCTACCATCTTTGGATTTGGGGAAAAAAATATGATTTAGATGAAAAATGGTAGATTTGAGGTTTATATTTTGAGGAAAAAGGTTCAAACTGATGATATTTAAAATGGCGAGTCGCATAAATATGCATACAACAGCGATAAAGCTTTAAAATTAACGTTTGCTAACGTCTTTATCTGCAAAAAGGTCATGATGGAACATTTACGTAAACCTCAGGGTTACCACGTGGATTTTTTAAAAGTTTTGGTTACCATGTGGAAAACCCAAAACCTCAGGGTTACCACGTGGAATTTTCCTAAAATAAAATATACTTTTATGACTTTCTAATTCATTAAATGATGTGACATAAAAAGTAAAAAATTAAAAATTAGTAAAGTCAATGATATTAATAGTAGTTATTATACAATGACATCATCTTTAAGTTTTGGAGAGAAATTTTTTATTTAGAGAGTGACACGTAAACAATTCTGATAAGTGATGACATCGGCAGTGTTTTGTTTTAGTAATAGTTATAGATAGATTTTACATATACAAGGTGGTACTATGATGATTTATAATAGATGATTATGATTATTTTAATAAAGTTTGGTATTTTAATGATGGTTTATAGTAGGTATTTTTGGCAGTAAGCATTAATATTTTTATAATTCATATGATAAAATAGGAATATTCTACATAGTAGACACGAAGTTTTCCAAAAGGCCAGTGATAGTAAGTCTTAAAAAAATTCCACAAACTAGCATTGTACTTTTGGAATTCAAGTTGCCGTAACATTAATACCTCCATAAACATGTGGTTTTACATTAAGTTGGAAAATTTTCTTTTAACCCTTGTCTTCTTCTTCATCTAATTTCTTCTTGCATTCATCTTCTTTCATCAATCTTCAAATTCCTTCAATCATGTCTTCACACTCAATAAGTTCTTCAAGGGGATCTACACATATCAAACAAATGTAGTTAATTGAACTGAATGTGTCTTGTATCTCTCATCACAAAGCAGAAGGTACTACAAGACACATAATAAATCCAAAATCATAGTTCAACCTGGTAGAAAAACCATGCATAAAATTAATCCCTGTCTTATTTTTCAGAACTTGATAAAGACATCACCTTGCAAGCTCAACAAATAATTCATATTAAAGTGGTCGAAATATAATTATCCATAGAAAATTAATGAAAACCCACCTTAAATTCTACTAGAGGAATAAGTCTTAATATTGTACACCATAGTTCTAGAATCTAATAATTCCTTCAACTGAAAATACCTCTAAACCATTAACTTCAACTTAAACTAACGATCATGTGAACTTATTCGTCCAATGACAACTAGTAGTGCATAATATTAAATAGAGAAAATAAAAACGACGAGAGATCGAACGTTGTGTTTACAACTTTTAATATTACAAAGATTGAAAGTGTGAAGTCTTGTGTGAAACAAATTACGCAAACTATAAACTCGATGTTTGTATGAGATAAAAATACAATAATAAACGACACAAAATATTAACGAGGTTCACCAAATTTTGGCTACGTCTTCCGGTGTAGTATCTCTTATATTATAATAATTTGAGAATTACAATCAGAGAAGAGATGAGGCTAAGTGTTTAGGCTAAGGGTAATTTTTGTGGATTATCTTTCAATGGCACAAGAGCCACTAATTTATAGGGGATTATGACAATACACAATAATGACCAAGAATAAATAGCATGTAAAGCAGTTTCAAGGAGTTGAACACCCGTCAAAACGGAATTCAAAGAGCCACACAGCAGGCCGCTCGTTCGAGCATTCAGAAGCTTGTTCGAGCACCACACTGCCTGATGCTACTGACTTCATCCTTCATTAATGCTTGTTCAAGACCGCATTATTCTAATAATACCTAGTTCAAAGTATCTTTAATAAAATCAATAACTTATGTAATCCCTCATTAAAATGTTCATCATCCACCATAATTCTTATGTTTAAGTCTTGCTTCAATGCCTTTGTAACTTCATGCATTAACCATACTTAAAGACCATATTAATCCCTTCATAGGATTCCACACACACTAATTCACAAGATTAATTTGGTGCACTCAAGTCACACCATTAATCACAACAACCGTGAATTAAACAACTTTTTGTTTATTTTCCTACAATAATATCAACTATTGATTAATCATGAATTTTTTTTAAGAAATTGATTAACCATGAATAATACCTAACATATTAAAAATAAAACTATAGGAGATTATAAGACAAAAAAAATTGGTATATTAGTTAATAAACTATAATTGATATTATTCTAGAAAAAAACCTAAGTTAATACTCCCTCCGAATCAGTTTAGATGTCCTATTTGGGATTTCACGGATTTTAAGGGTTGAGTAGGGTCCATTAAAAATGTGGTAGTTGGGTGATTTAATTGATTAAATTGATTGTAAAGATGGTAGTTGGGTATTAAGAATCGGAAAAGTGGGGTATTTAGGTTAAAAAAGAATAGACAAAAAAGGAAATGAGACAATTGATATGGTTTTGCTAAATAAGGAAATTAGACATCTAAACTGATTCGGAGGGAGTATTATTTATGGTTCATCAATAGTTGATATTATTATAAAAAATTAACTAAAAGTTATACTCACTCCTATTCACCTTAGGTGTCCCATTTACTTTTGGGACACTATTTATTTATCACTCTTAAATTATATTTTAATATTAATTTACAAGTTAAAACATAGTCATTTGAGATCTTATTTGATTCGTTTCGATATAAAGATTATAATTTTTAGTTATACATAACTCGATATACTAAGGATTGAATAAGTGCATTGGATAATGTGGATAAAGTAAATAAAACACTTGAAATGGATAGGAGGGAGGATTCGGGGTAAATTTTTTTAAAAAAAAATACAAAAATGCTAGAGGCCAAAGGAAGTCCCATCCAAGTTGACACAATAATTAAAAAGTTAGCCGAAGGAGTCGGGAGCGTATTGCTTATTCTACGCTGAATCATTTCAAACCACGTTCCTTCTCTCTTGAGAGTTGAGACTCACACAGTCTCTGCCTCCTCTTTAACTTCAAACCAACGACATCCCCTGCCCCCCCATTCCCATTTCTAGAGAGAGAATTTCACAAAGCGCAACTGCCATGGCAGAAGACTCTTCTGAAGCAGACCAACTCTCCGATAAGCAAAAGATTGAAATTGCCAAATGGTTTCTCTTGAACGCTCCTGCCGGAGAAATTCAATACGTTTCCAAAGGTCTTATTTCACAATTCCTCGCGTATTTGTTTCTTATTTTACATTGTTCTTCTTCTTTATTGTTGTTTTGTGTGGTTGATTGAGATTTGTTTTTTACTGGTTTTGATTTTTTTCGATTTTTTTTCTGCGTTTTTGTTGTTGAATAGATTTGAGGACGATTTTGAAGGATGATAATGTGCATAAATTGGCTGCTTTGGAGGCGTTTCCTTTGTACAATAAATCTCACATGATTTCTCTCGAGCTTCCTGATAGAACTGGTGATGTAAGTGTTTTCTAGACGATTTGCGCTGTTTATTATTTTGGTGTGTTTTTTTTTGTTTGATTGAAATAAAATGATACTTCTTTTTAAGATGAACAAAGTTAGGTGTGATTTAGGGTTTTAAGATTAATAATAATGCTGTGATCTTCCTTGCCATTCGCCAAAAATTGGTAATTTGGTATTGACAGGGGAGAGTTTCTATAAAAGAATTTAGCAGAAATCTGGATTAAATTGACTTTTGATAGCTGAGCTATTTCTGGTGTGATGAGTGTGAAAACTTGTGCTGTGTAACTTTCAGTGGGTCTAATTTAATTTTGCTACTATAATAACACTCCATGAGAAAATGGGGTGTTTTTTAAAGAAAAATGTGTTTTTTTTCATTGCTTTTAGCTTCCACCTAGGGTGGGGCTTCCAACTTACCCTTGTTATAGTTAGTGATAATAAAAAGGTTGTTTTCAATTGAGTCATTTTAATGATTTGATAGGTTATTTTACTATGGTTCATTATAATCTAAAATCAAAGAATTATAATCTTTGACTCTATTGAAATAATGGACATTAAGGAAAATGTGGATATTTGATAATAGATGAATAGAGATTTAATTGTATGGATGAAATTATTAAAGAGTTAAAATGTATGAATGAGATTAAATGAAAGTTGTGAGTCCATTTTCAAATAAGGAAATGATGTGAATTGAGAGGGAGTGCGTTTCTTTTTAATGCCTCTTTGGATAATACTTCAATATTACTCTTCTAAGCTAACTCTCTAGTCTCTCGTGAATTGCTAATTGTATGATGCTAATTCTGGTCATATTTCCCAAAGGGTTGGTAGTGAATTGTGAATTCATTTCAAATAGCAAATTAGGTAACAATACTTGTCCTCTGTTCTCCAAGTTAATGCTAGTAATAGAATGCACGTAATAAACACTTGATGGTGGTCATAAGACATTAGAAGGTGAGATGTAATGACCTCCCGGTGTTAATTCAGGTGATAATATCGTCCTTCAGTGAAGTTTCCGAAAACGAGTATCTTGATCCTAAGACTGCACAAGTTGCTATAGTAGATCATGTCAAACAAGTGAGTTCTCTTCCTGTTATTCTATCTTGTACGTGTTTGAATTTAAGCTATATGGGGCTTGATTTAGTTTGTTTTATTTAATACTATATTTTTAATCCTATAATGAAGGTTTAAAGAAACAAATAAAATTTTCAATCAGAACTGTCTTGGACATCATTGGTGTTATCAAGCGTCAACCTTTTTTTCGTGAATTTTAGGATTGTGGACATACCGGACAAAACTTTTGAAAGAAACAAGCAAAATCATAAATAACTTTTACTTTGTATCTCCGTTATGCATTTTTCATTTCATGTGGAACTCACATTTCACATGAAGTATTGTTCTATAAGCCTATGATTGATTGAACAAACTAAGCTTGTTCAACTTTTTTTAACAAGACGTTCATTTGTTCGAACAAACTAATCATAAATAACTTTTACTTGGTGATTGTTTATGACGGTGCCTCCCTTCCTCTTTCTCCCTCTTCCTCTGTGTGTTTAAGGAATGGAGGCTTGTGGTCAGGTTCAGGCTAGTTAACTAGTTATCATTAAAGGCCTGGATGAAAGCAAGTTAGAGTTTTTCCAAATTGATTTTTGCATGACATCCTTGTACTTAGTTTAAAACTTTTAAAATTATATTTGAAATTTTTATTATTATATGACGAACCGGTTCAGGTGTGTACAGACTTGAGACCTGCTAGTGATGAGGAACTTCCTTCTCCTTACATTGAGGAATTCAGGTGTGTAAAATTATTTTCAAGATTTTATCATTTTATGGAGTGTCATGTAAAACTAGTTGTTTTAAAGGTGTTGTTGATCAATAAGAATAATTGTTTAATTAGTCTTATTAATATGTTCTCTTTTTGATTGACAATGTTGCTTACCACCTTCTAAATTTCGTATGTAGTTAATTCTGCTGAATAAGTAGTTGTCTGAAAAGTGTTGCCGACCAAATCGCTTGACTGTTAATTGGTTTATATGTTCTTTTTTGGCATGATAATGTCACTTACCACCCCTTTAAAGGTTGAAACTTCTGCTATGGTTAAGTCTAATGAATGACTGAAGTTGAATGTTTGATAGTTTTCTCATTTGCAATGAAATGTGCAGTTAAATTGATTTAGAAGGACTAAACAAAACTCAAATACACCTAGAGCCTCATTTTTGGGTTTTTCAATCTTGATTCGTGTTTGATTAGCACATTATATTTGGCATGTGGACTGTGTTTCATACTTTTTTCCCACGGATGCTTTCTAATACCCCATATGTTTGAGAATTAGGATTATGACTTTGGCATTGATGTATGGTCACACTTTGATATTTATTTCTCTTGTTGCAGATGTGCTCTGGATGCAGAAATCACAAAATATGTTAGTGAAGCTTATCCAAAAGGTGTTTGTGCAGTTTATTGTGTAAAGGGAAAGGATGTCGAAGAACCAGGATCTGATTTTGAGTTTGTTGTGGTGATTTCTGCTGCCAGGCTCAGTCCCCAAAATTTTTGGTGAGTTCCTCATTACTTCATCCTCACATATTTGTCTCAAGCTCTACTATTCTTTGTGCTTTTTGGATTTTATTTTTAATTATGATAGAATAATTACAAGTATACCTTGAGTAAACAAGACTAAATCACCGTATCATGACTATATCATTAAGGTTTTTGAGTATACCACGACCAAAATATAGGCTCAATTGACTGTAAAATTATAGCAATGTTAAACACATAACACCCCATCAGTTTTCGTTCTAAATTGTTTATACCAAACACTATCAGATGGCGATCTTTGATGCTGACGGCGGCGTTACGTTCTGCCAAGGTCAAAATAAGAAGAAGAAAATAGAACGAGAAAGCAAATAAGGAAGAAATTATAAATATTTTTGTAGTACCATTATTATTGTTCTTCGAAGTTCAAGCTTTTATTGAGAAAGTAAAAATTATAGAGGGAGAAAGGGAAAGTGAGATGACTGAGAGAGAGATGAAAAGGAAAAGTAGATTGTTGTGCATGTGCAATGTACTAGTATTAGTATTATTTATACTTTACCCTCTTTTCTAGTAAATTAGGGTCTAGTAAATATGTCAGTCTTAATGTTTACTTTTAAATAATCTTTATCTTTATTTATTTATTTACATCCTATTCTTTTTTTTCTTTTTCTTTTTTTAGTTTAGGTCTAATTACTAAAATTAAGCCTGAGTTGTTCACTGTCAATTGTTATTTTAATTTTAATTTGTAACTGGGTGTTAGAAGAGGGAGGGGTGAGGTGACTGAAAGTTGTGAGGGTAGGCAAAGATAATCTCATTAATTTGCGGATGGAACTATTCTTATTGGCAGATCAACAAAAATCTAGAAATGTTCTAAACATTCTTCTAGTTTTAGAGAAAATTTTGGGATTGAAAATCGATATTCATAAAACTAGTCTTGTAGGTATAAACATAGGAGGAGAATTGGATAATTGGATAATATGGCTAATTGTGAAGTAGTGAAATTTCCCATCAGGTGTAACTTTTTGGGATCTAGTTCTTGAAATAAAGATTTTTGGGTGCCTATTATTGAAAAGGTGTTGAGGAGACTTGATGGATAGAAAAAGACAGGTTTCACTATGGGAGGTTAGAGATTGAATTACAATATCAAGTCTTGTCTGCGGAACATCCATATCTATTTCCTTTCGCTTTACAAGGCTCCTATCTTAATCATAATTTGATGGAAAAATGATGTGTTTGGGAGTAGGCGATCTGGAGGCTAAAATACAACATTGCTTGGAAATCGGCTTTGGAGATTTTCTTACGAACCAAATTTGTTGTGGCATTGAGTCATTAGAATCATCTCTAGAGCGCTTATTACTCAATGGCATGCATCTTCCATCTCCTAATATTTTAACCCTTGGATATCTATATCTCAGGTTCTTTTGCGATTTTTGCCTTTTGACTCGTTTTAAAGTGGGAAGGGGAAATAGTGATAGATTCTAGGAAGATTATTAGATGGTTACACAACCTTTTTAAAAATAGATTGATATCTTTTCTTTTGATATCTTTTGAGTTAGATAATCAAATAGATTGATATCTTTTCTTTTGAATCACCCATTGGATGGAGACTTAATTTGTGAGTGATCTTTTCTCTACTCTCTAGAATTTCTAACCCTCTTTAAACTTGGACTCTAGAGTGGAATTTTGACCCTTCAAACACTTTCTCATCGCCTTCAATGCTCTTCCCTCTTTTTCGGTGGAAAGTTAATTTGGAAAGCTAAGGTTCCTACCAAAATCAAAGCTTTCATTTGGTTGTAGCTAAAAGAAAATTAAATACCATGGAGAATCTTCAAAAGCCAAATAAATAAGGTTTTGAATCCGAGTAGGTGTATTATGTGTATGGAGGTGGGTGAATTATGGATCGCTAAAAAAATAGATGACATTTTGGAAGCCTTAAGTCGAGGTGGAAGTTTTGCGATCTTATGGTCATTTTGGCCAAAAAGAATCAAAACAACTTTTTGTGATTGATTTCTACCATTGGATATCATTTGAGACAAGGCAAAATATCTAGCCACTTTATGGGTTAAAGCTAATGTCCTTTTTGAGCATCATGATTTATGCTAAAGTGATTGGAGTATCTTGTAGTAGCTTTTTTGTTTTTGGGATCTCTCATCCCTATTGTTGTAACTTTTTTTGCTCTTTTAGTATAATTTTTCTTATCAATTTTTTTTATATATATTTTGCTTTTTATAGCTTTGGCCTAATATATAAAAAAATCTTTCAATTTATATCAAATTTCGTTTCCTACGTTTTTGAAACCCTAAATTAACGTTTCTCGTTTTCGTTGTGTTTGTTGTATCGATTTGATTTTTGTTTTATATAACATTGCGCTGAATTTCTTTCGCGACTATCACTGTGACAATTAAAGAAATCATATTTTTGCACTATGATACCTTGTTGGAGATGTTGAAAATTAGAGCTTTGTTAGAGCTCAATTGGCTTGACTACTGAATAATCCATGCTTTTTTTCGTCAATACTTGGATATGTATTCAAGTAATGATGTTAGTAACAATATTTTGGAGCACACATTATGTATCTTCTATCTACAATTCTTTGTGAATGTTTTGAAGCAATTAATTATCATAAATATAACTATTTTTTTGAAAAACACAAGAAAAGAAAAGCACAGCCTTTTATTTGCCAAAACAGTGCTTACCTCTTCTTGAATGTTTGCGTAATAATATTGCAACTTTGCTTTTAAACTTCATTTTAATGTCTTTCATCCTGGTGTTTGGTATCACCCATACTCTCAACATCTCTTGGTAATTACGAAATTGTTGAATTCGATATCATTTTTATTTTCTCAAAACGCATATAACCTTGTAGAAAGGAGCAAATGTTTTTTTTGTATTTTTGGGTTTTAATTGGCGTTATGACTTGACTAGAAAAACAAGTCTTTCACATAATTTATAGTCTTTTGTTGTTTACAGGTCATAGCTAGTTTAGATTTGTTGTACGTATTTAATATTATCTTGGTTAATATTGATCAGTTTTTCAATATCTCAAGTGGGAAAATTTTAGAAAATGAGCTTCACTTGTACTACTGTTGGCTAGTGTACAAATTAACTGGTCGGATGATGTCTACTAGTGCCTATTGTGGTTGATTGATCTGGTGCAAAGCCTATGGAATATGGTGAAGGCTCTCTTAGTCTTAATCGTGTTTTTCTATTGAACAAATCAAGTGTTGTTTCTGAAGTTTTTTGATTTTTGAAATATTGAAACATGGTAGAGGAGAAAGAAACCAAAACATTTTTTGCTACACAAGAAGGTTGTACTGTAAGTTTATTATTACTCCTCCAAACAACTAGTAAAGTATTTTTAATTTGTTTATAAAAGCTTAATTTTTAGGATTTATGAATTTATGAGTTCTGGATCACTATTTTCAACATGATCCATCTCATAGATGTAAATCAAAAAGTCTAAATGGCATAAAAAATTGGTTTACTCTCTCCATTAAAGTTTTGTAGTTACATATGGTTTATCCTCCTTTATTCTTTTATTAGTTTGGTGGTTAGGGTTAAGAAATCTAGGGTTGGATGGTGTGAAAGCCATTATTTAGTGGTTATTTAATTTGAATGGATTGTGAGAGTGCATATATGGAGTGAAGTGAGTTGGATCATTGGTTGATGATTGAAAATTTTCAATATAAAGATTTTTTGCTTTTGAATTGGGATGACTTTGAAAGCAACGTATAACAGTTGATATGGGATGGAGCATTAAAAAGTAGTCGTAAGCTTTGTGGGAAAGAAGATGAAACTATCCAAATTAAGCTCATCTTATTTTCAAGTTATTCATCTTCATGTTGATATAAGATTTTAAATATCTTTTGTGTATTGCGCAGCAACGGAAGTTGGAGATCAATATGGAACATGGAGTTCATTGATGAGGATCAAATGGTGGAAATAAAAGGAAGGTTCCAGGTGTGTTGCAGGCACTGTTGACTAAAGCAAGTTTAGAATTTAATCTTGAAGATTGTTCTCTTTCATGACTTGTCAGCTAACTGATCTCTTTTTCACGCCTTATTTAACTTGTCCAGGTAGGGGCTCATTATTTTGAGGAGGGAAATGTGCAGTTAGATGCTAATCATAAATGTAGAGATTCAACTCTATTTCAGGTTCTTTTATTTCTTTTTCAATTTATATTCTATTGGTACTTTGCAGAATGCAATAATCTTAGAGCTTTGTTAATTTTGGACTTTTGGACCAAGCTATGGTTTTATTTCTAAAGAATATGTTTTTGACTGATTATAATGCATGGCAAGAGGAATTCGAGGAATTCGAGGAACTCGGGCCAATGCCTTTGTAAGTTAAATGTCGGCTTGTGATGATGAGAATAGAGTTAGTGGTCTATCAAGTCATGTTCATGCTTGGGAAACAAATCAACAATGACTTCGCTAAAACAAATTGATCAGATCAACAATGTCTTTGGACCAAGATGTTGGAATTCTA
Source organism: Amaranthus cruentus (assembly GCA_019425755.1). Classification (NCBI taxonomy): domain Eukaryota; kingdom Viridiplantae; phylum Streptophyta; class Magnoliopsida; order Caryophyllales; family Amaranthaceae; genus Amaranthus; species Amaranthus cruentus. Next base: position 15,461,241 of record CM033456.1, read on the forward strand.
ATTGTAAATAGAGAATATCAAATTAAAAGAGACAATGGCTTTCACTTACAATTTTAAAATGATCACTCTTTATAGCCTTAGAATAGAATGATCACTTATAAAAATTAAAGCGATCATTACGATCTTAAAGTGATCAATTAGAAAAATAAGCTAATTATATAGGCTCGTCTCATGGGGAGACAGTCTCATACAAGACTTGGTCTAGATAATTTATTAGTTTCGTGTAGTATTTTGTAAATTTTGATAAGTAATTTTGTCTATGTTGCTCAAAATGGAATTAGGTTTGGAACCAGAATTTTGTAACATTTTGGTAGGAAATAAATAATTATAATTCATCCTCCCCTCCTATTTAAATGCAACTTTAGGGTTTTCACACAACCTTATACAATAGTTTGATCATTAATATCTCTAATTACATGTATCTAAAATCAAAAAATTATGAAATTTTGACTACATTGTTGCAAAATCTGATAAGATAACTTGGCCATATAATTTCTTAAAATTTACAAGCATTGCATTTATTTATCTAAAACCAGAAGAAATAAGATTTTGTTTTTATAATTATGAAATATGAAATCATAAAAATAAAGTACGATGAACTAAAAAATTATAAAATTAGATTGAATTAGGTCAAGTAAATTAAGGTACTTTAGTCAGAGAAACATAAATGAAAAATTTCATATGGTAACCTTTAATTATTAACTTTTTACATGGTCGATAAAGGGTTACTTGATAATCTTTTACTTAATTGAAATAAAAACAACAATTGTCCATCAAAATAGCGGCTGTCATTAAAATACCCCTTCATTTCTTCCTTCCACCATCGTTTTCGATCTTCAATGTCAATCTATTGTTTTTCCTCCTTTAATTGTCCTCTCTTCTCTTTTTTAGGGCTTCACTTTGTTAGTAATATGATGCAATAATAAATTGAATTAGTATTGTGATGTAACATCATCCAATGTTCTTGTTTCAATAACACTTCCTATTTCATTTGTACTCTCTCGTTGAGAGGCTGCCTTGGTTTTTTATATTGGCCAAAAGTTTCAGGTTTATTTGGAATTTTGTGCTTGTGGTTTTCTATATTATGGCATACTTATAAGTTCTCATAGGTAAGTTTATGTTTGAAATATAAACAAATCACACTTCCCAATATAAAGAAAATGCACAACATAAATAGTAGGAAGACGGTGGTTTTTTTTCACATGGGGCCATGAATCAATTTAGTGTGGAATTTTCTGTTTCACCCCACCATCGCCCACAATCCATTTTAGAAGTTTTCACAAATACTTCCTTTCAAATGAATGTCTAAACAATAATGAGGAAACGCATTTTGATGGTATCCTAAATTTCCTCAAAAGTAGAAGGTAAGTCCACTATCATTGATTGGAAAACTAATCCATGGTCAACATACAACAAACACAAAAATTGAATAAAATCCCAATTTTCCTGATTAATACAATTAAATCTTATTGGAATATACGAGAAGTTATGATGAGGAACAAAATTGGAGGGTTTAGATGGATCGAAGATTATGGCGAGAGGAAAAAGATGAAGGGATACCATAAGGGAATAGTAGTAAATGTCGCCCTTTTAACAACAATCAACTTTTTCACTAGAAGAACGTCTTGTCTATGTGACAAAGTGTATTAAAAAAACTTAACCTACCATGTAGAAATGACAATAGTTGAGGGTTATATTGGTAGAATTTTCCAATACATAAATAGCTTACTTATACCATGTAGAATCACGTAACAAAAAAAAAGTGTTCGAAAAGAAATTTATCGGGGAGGTGAAAAGGTTGGAAAGTGTCTACTTGGATTGTGAAAATAAAAAACGAGTTAATTGGGGAAGGTTAAGTAAAGATAAAAGGGCATAATATTCTACATTGGGGATATATATCGTCTCTCCTTCTATTATTTCATTTTCAATTTGTCAAAGCATTGTCATTCATGAGTAAAATGATCATGAAGTGGAGAAAAATGGTATTATGATGAGGACAAGTATGGAGGATATAATATAACTTCTAAGTATATTTTTCTATCTCTTTTTTGTTTTCTCCTCTCTAATTTCTCCATTAAAACATTAGAATAACGCTTAGGTAATTCTTTGTACGAGTACTTGAGTTTTGAGTAAAATGTAAATTAGACCTTGTCTAACCTTTGTTGTCAGACTTGTCTTGTTTTCCACATGGCTTTCCATTGGTGGGGTATGTTGCATAGATGTTGGGCTGTGTGAAGGAGGTAGCAAGGAGACTAGAAATTGGTTGTGAAACTTGTGGCAAGTTTGGAAAGCAAGTAGGTCGAGCTAGCAGACACTAGCCTTTACTCTAACAAGCACATAGTGGGGGCTAGTGTGATGCATGAAGGAGAAATTGTTTGACTCTAGGACTTTTTTGGTTACCGAATTACTTTATTGGAAAAATTGGTATCATAGGATATCTACTGTTGAATGTTATCAGATTGACTGGTGCATTCATGTGAGAGCTGTTTTTAAAGAGAGATATGTGAGATTTGAGAATTTTTATAAGCAACTCTTGGAGAAATAAAGAGTGATCTTGAGAATCGTTAGTTTATCACATAATAATTGTAATTCCATGTGCATTGTTGGTGATATTTTCTGTTCTAGTTGATGATGGGGTTTTTTTTTAATTGTTAAATTCATGATCTTTATTGTTGTTTCTTGAATTCTGCTCTATTGTGTATGTGTTGCCTTCTTTGCATGTTTCACCCTAGATGAAAGAACAATTCGTTTTTCAGATAATGTGCAACCTAGTAATTTTTATTCCATCTGTCCCTTCTTTTCAACTCTTTCATTAAACTGTTTGTCTTTTGTTTTATTATCGTTTATGTTTCAGAACCCAGAAGATTCAGCCTTAGCCATTACCAACATCATTCGACAACAGGAAACAGAATACTTGGCATCTCTTGAGGTACTGGTTAAATATAAGAATTGAGCATAATTACCTAAGAGTATAAAATGAAACAAACGTATAAGCAGATAATATTACGGATAAATGGTTCCTATTTCTTCAGACATCTTAAATTCAAAAAAGTTTTAACTATTTTGCTCCTCAGCTGTCGAAATTGGAATCCCACTCGTCCATTGCACAGAATATTTTTTCGAATTATGGTAATAATTATCATTTTATCATTTCTGTGTTGGTATTTTTTTTTCATTTGCAGGGTTCCTATTTAAAGCTTCCAGACACCACTTTCAAGGTACACTTTCTTTACAAATCCCTTGCTGTAAATGTTTTTGTTAATTTTGGACTCTTGGCAACGTCTGAAACTTTTCACCAGCTTTAATGGTGTGATCTTTTCAACAAGCAAACCCTTTTAGCGCAGAAAATAAGCTCACGACAAAAAAGATGGAAAATGATCTGAAAAACATACCGATAAATAGCTTTTCAAAAGTTAAAAAAAGTATGTATGATATAGGAACAGAATTGTAAAAATTTTGAAGTATTGAAACTGCACTGCAATTGAGTTTTGGGTGGATGTTAGTTTAGCCTCAAAATTTTCTCCCGTTGCCCTACGAATACTTGTGAATTGGGCATTACAATGGTGATGCAGGATCTTCGGAGAAAGCTACCAGTTACTCGTACATTGTTTCCATGGCACAGCACTATGCAGTTTAGCCTAACAAGAGATATTGCAAAGGAACTTACCATTCGGAAGTGAGAAATGTCGATGTTGCGTTAGTATATAATCTCTCGATGATTGTGAATGAATTGAGTTTTTAGTAGGAGTTCTAGATTTCGTTCTTCCTGTAACCCAGAATATCATTTTAAAGGTTGTTTAATTGTTTGATGACACTTAAATCACTCGTTCGTTTTTCACTTTGATGTTATTGTGTATATTTGATGATCATGTGAAATATGGTGAAAGAATGTAAGACACTGACATTTTATTAGAAGGCAGATGATGTGATGCATTCCTCGATTGGTATACATTTTTTATTTTAGTCCGTCTAATTGAATTTACCTCATTTCTATTATTAAACATGTAACTCTATCACTTTGACTCTATTTTTTCTCTTATTTTTAAATACGCTAATACTTAATGATCTTGTTATTTTCAATTTTTTAATCTCTAAGCCATAAGCAAATGAGACAAAAATGGATGGATAGAGGAGTATATTGTAGTTGACTTGTACTATAAATCATCTTTTTATGAGATCTGACTACGATTCGATGCAAGACTATATAGTTAGTTGGATTTGTAATTTTCTTCTTCGAAAATTTAAATCAGATTAGGTTTCTCGAATCAAGTCGGACTAAGTCATTCAAATTTAGGCATTTAGATATGTATGAAGTATATAAGCAACTAGGAAAGTTCATAGATTGAATTCCTAAACTTGAACCTAAATGCATTGGGTCCCCATGGAATTGTGACCTTCAAATTAAGTTTACATCTTAGGTTGAACTCAAGTTTTAAGGGGCCACATTTAGACAAATTCAAGTGGGAACATAACATCCTCATCCCTCTTAAGTTGATTGCTTTGCTTTCATGGCCAGGCCAACACTACTATCAATAAATTTGCATCCACAAAAGAGACTTTGTGAACATATTTTATTCCAAAGAATTAAATAATAACGGAAACTAGACTATCAAAAACGAAAATAATTCCACTTGTTCTAATCAAATTCTATTTTTTCTTTTGCCTTATTTACATTAAATATCTCAATTTCTTATGAAATTCATTTATGCTCCTGTTATGTCTAATTTTTTATATAATTATCATTAAATTATTATTTTATGTCTTACTAACTTCTTTCATACTCCATTCGTTCCACAATACTCGTTATATTTTAATATTTTAATAGTAACATAATTCACGTTCCACAATACTTGTTAAGTCTAATTCCTCGATTGATTTTTAAAGTTGAAGTTTTAACCAACTACAACAGGTTAAAACACCAATTTCAGTAGGTTACAACTGTAATAGGTTATAATGTCAATTTCGATATGTTAACAACTTAAAATAACAATTTATTAGGTTATAACACCAACTCCAAATACCAACTTCAATAGATTAAAATACTAACTCTAAACGTAGTTTAATAGGTTATAACACCAACTCTAAATAGGTTATAATACCAACTTTAATAGAATTAGATTATAAGACTAACTCCAAATACCAACTTTAATAGGTTATAATACCAACTTTAATAGGCAATATTATCAACTTTAATATGTTATAATACCAACTCCAAATATGATCAAACGCACGAGTCCGTTTTTAAGTTTTTCTATGTTTTAACTATTGGGCTGAGCCTGAGAAAGTTGTCCCTTATAAAGATGGTCTATCAGGAGAGTTTTTCTAAAAAGAATAATGTTAAATAAATGAAACGAAAAAGATTATCTTTCGATTTTACTACTTTTAGGGGTGTTTGGCATGAGGGATTTTAAAGAAGGGAATAAGACTTTATTCCAAAATAAAATTTAAGTCATTGTTTGTTTGAAGGGAACATGAATAGGGAATGAGACTTAAAATAGAAAAGTCCCCATGATAAATGTCTTGAGGGAGGGTGATATTTGAGATGAGACTTTCATTTATTGTTTTTCCTCTCATCTAACATAACAAACAAAGAATTTAACTCTTTAAAGTCTACTCTTAAAAGTCTCGTATAAAGTCTTACAAAATCTCATTCCCACCTGCCAAACGCCCCTCAAAAGCAAAAATTATTTTACTTGATAAAAAGAAAAAGGAAAAATTACCGTGAATAATACAATTTTTTGTTAATTTCTCTATAATAATACGAACTTTTGATTAATCATGAATAATACCAACTTTGGGGTGTTTTTTCTCATAATAATACCAACTTTAGTTTATTAACTAATTTACTAATTTTTTTGGTCATATAATCACCTATAATTTGATTTTTAACATGTTAGGTATATTCTAGGGAAATACCCCCATAAGTTAATATTATTCATGATTAATCAAAAGTTAGTATTATTAAAGGAAAATAAGCAAAATGTTGTATTATTACCTGTAATTTTTCAAAAGAAAAAAAGCATAATGTACAGTATCAGTATGATAGTGTGACTGTGACTCTGTATGCGTCTGCGTTCTATCATTTTTCATTTCCTGCTTGGAACAGTTTTCAAATTCCGACAACTGATTATTCCTACTAACTTAGAATCGGAGAAATTGAGGAATTCCGAAACCAATCAAACAAAGTTATAGTGATTTACCCACAAAAATGACTGAATTATTGCGGCGGGCAGAAGAACCAAATCAGCAAACTTTAATCACTATTCATGATGAAGAACAGGATTCCAAAGCATCACCATTAGGAAATGATGATGATCAACCTCAAAATCCCAACCAGAATCACAGGAAACGTGTGGCTTCTCTGGACATTTTTAGGGGTTTCACTGTTGCTGTAATTTTCTCTTATTCCTCTTCACTCTTTTTTTTTTCTTTTTATTTGGGTCATATTCAGCTTTAAAGTTGCTAATTTTACTTGATTCAAAGTTTCTATCTTTATGCTGATTTTAGTATGCTTATTAGTAGTTCTTAGAAAATTCTATAATCAACTGATATATTTGGACTGCTTTACAATTTGTCTAATGTTTTATCAGATAGGAGTTGAGTTTGGTTTAATCAATTAGAAAAATATTCCCACTAATCTTAAGTTGTCATTGAAGTTTACCCTGATTTCAGCTTCCTTAAGCTATTTATACACTTTGGCAAACATAAAACATGTATACAATACTTCTTTTGCACTGTTCATGCTAGTATACAGAGAGAAAACATAGTCTTGTGAGATCTTGTGTTATTCTTCTCGTCGCATATTTTTATAGTACCAAATTTCTGTAATTTTTAGTTGTATATCACTCTAGATACAAATGATCTGACAAATGTATTGGATTACGTTAGAAGGTGTTTGGGTTCAAGTAAAAAAAACGGAGGAAGTATATTGCCAAAAAAGTTTGGGGGCATTCCCGCCCTACCAATGTTTCGCCCCTGTCTTTGCTTGTATTCTCGTTTTGGGAATCATTTATGTTCTTTGAAGTTTCTGAACTTGGTCATGATTCTTGTTGGATTTGAATGAATAGTTTAAGCTGCTATACTCGAACGAGCCGAACGAGCTATGTTAGAGCTCGTCCGAGCAAATAATACAGAACTAGGCAGAAACTTTGGAGAGCCTCATGCTCATTTATGCACAAGGTTGCTGAGATTAAGTTGGTTCATGCACGTTTTGACTTCAGAGTTTTGATTTTCCTCTTGGTATTTTAAAATTATGGCTTCTTTATACCTTCTAATTAAGCCATAATTATTGATTAGGAGGGTACGCTGACCATAAACATTGTTTTGAATTAGTATTGAAGTTGTAGGTTACATGAGTGAGAATCTTGTGATGCATTTCAACTACAACTTAATTTGGTGTTTAATGTTGATTTTCTAGCTCTTAGAAATGGCCTATAAAAGGGTCATTGTAGCTCCGAAAATCTACATCAATATGCACATCACAAAAATTGAGCATAATACTTTTCTTATTTCCAACCCAAGTTGAGTGTGTTGCTAAGTTCACACCTTTACAAAGTGAGTACACACTAGTGTGAGGGTGAGTGTGTTAAACATGGAAAGTGTCGGTGGTATTTTTTACCTTATGATACACCGGAAATCTCTTTCTTAATGCAGCGTTTTTCCCTCATGACACACTAATCAAAACTATAAGCAATCACAAAATTTTTTGCCATAGACCTTTATTTTTCACCGGAATCAGATTCATGACCAATTTCTGAGTGTATGGTGATAACTATTTTCAGTATCATAGTAGTTTCCATGGTGATTGGTATAGCACAACTTGGATTGATGATGATTGATGAGCTGTTGTGATTGAAAGATTATGCACCGAATTTTTTGTGATTGCTTAAACAATTTTACTTGGTGGGTGATGATATTGTGTGATGTATCTTTCAGAAATCTGAAGGAAATTTTGCAAATTCTCTCTTTTTTATTCTGCATCTGAAATCTCCGCAATATATGAATTACTGATCATAGTCTATACATAGACATTTTACTTCATCTATGCTATTTTGCCCATTTCTATTGATTCATGCAGTTGACACCCTCATGATGGGATTTAGGCTTTGATATTGTTGTTGTGGTAATCATGTTCTTGTGGGTAATGTAGGTTACATGGGTAGAAAGAGTTTCTTTAACATTTTCGTTAACACTTTGTGTTAAAATCGAAGTGTTATTGTTTGTAGCTGATGATTTTGGTTGATGATGCTGGAGGAGAATGGCCAATGATTACACATGCACCATGGAATGGCTGTAATCTAGCTGATTTTGTCATGCCTTTCTTCTTATTCATCGTTGGTATGGCAATTCCATTAGCTCTCAAGGTTGGCATCTTATGAAACACACTTCTTTCATCCAACTCCTATGTGTTTTGAGTAGGTTTTATGAAAGTAAACACAATTGCACATAATTTACTCTATCTGTATGTTTTTGTCATTATTAGAGGATACCCGATAGTCTCATGGCAGGCAGAAAAGTAATTTTCAGGACTCTCAAACTTCTATTTTGGGGCATAATTTTGCAAGGTTTGTTTGTTCTTCATTTCATACTGATAATAAGCAAAGATTGTAAATGGTAATGGGTTTGTATATTCTTAAGTATATTGCAAGAAAATTGCATGTCAATGCCCATGGTTATACTTACTCATATTTTTAGCTCTTACTGTTCATTGATATCGATTATCTAGTCTGAAACTTAGACGTGGTAATGGATATAGACTATAGATAAGAAAAAGTAAACAAAAAAAAATAAATAAATAGGGATGTAATCATATTACCATAGATGTTGACATGGTACTTTTTATACAAAATTACTTAAATTAATTCATTACCATTGCCGCCATCTAAGAGCAGTATGCTATAAACATGTGCATAGTCTTTTATTTTTAATTTTAATTTCTGAGTCATTAAGAATCAAGATTTTAGAATTCCTATGACATGTAGGAGGGTACTCTCATGCTCCCGATAAACTTACATATGGAGTTGACATGAAAAGAATACGATGGTGTGGCATTCTTCAGGTGATCTAAGTCACATTTCCACATGAAATTGTAGTTCTGAAAGGAATTTGTATTTGATGAACTAAACCTTGTCACTTTCCAGAGAATCGCTCTTTCGTATCTGGTTGTTGCCTTCTTGGAGATTGCCACGAAATCATCTCAAGTCATGAGTCAATTACCTGGCCGATTCTTCATTTTTAAGTTATACTGCCGACAATGGTACGCATAGTTCATAAGATAAGTATTTTTGGATCGGTTTTTATTTCGTCAACTCTTGGCTTGCAAATATGGATTTTCTTTTTATAAATGTTCTCTGATTGGTAGGGTTGCTGGAGCATGTGTTCTTATTATATATTGGTCTCTACTTTATGGATTATATGTCCCAGATTGGCAATTCACCATTCAGAATGTGGATAGCCCTGATAATGGAAGGCATTTCACGGTTAGCCATACATACTTAGAATTTGCCTTGCTTAAACTATATATTTTGTGTAAAAGGTTCATATATTAGTACTTATGAACTACAAAATGTCAAACTGATACTTTTGTTTCAACCGTGAATTAATCTTCTTTCAGTGCGTCTTGTATGAGACCATCTCAACATGAGATGGATCCATACAAGCAGCCCAATAAATGTCTTTTTTTTTTAAAAAGTTAATTAAGTAAATGAAAAACTGTGTTTCTCTTTTTTTTTTCTTTAAAACTAAATATTTGGCGAGCAAGCCGTCTCATGATGAGATGGTCTTATAAAAGAATTTGTTTTCTTCTTTTAGGTCCCTCGCCCTTTCCTAGAATGCATTGGGGTTTTAAGTAAACAACCTCTACTGTAGACCTTTCTAGATTCTGTATAATGTACGATAAAAATTTAGTTGTGTAAGTGTAGGATTCAAGTACAGGGAACACATGAGCTAATTCATTCCCTTACTGTCATTTAATGACGGATAAAAACCAAGTCAAATTATTCAGCCTTAATCTTTGTTGTTACATTTGCTTTATTTTCAGAATTCCTACGTAACTACATTGGTTTGAATAGCTCGGTAACAATTATTTTGTTTCAGGTGATGTGCGGGGTGAGAGGAAAGTTGAATCCTCCTTGTAATGCTGTTGGTTATGTTGATCGAAAACTTCTTGGTATTAATCATTTGTATAATCATCCAGCATGGAGGAGATCTAAGGTGAGTGATGATCGAACTTCCGAACCCTATGCATGTTTTTTAGGGTAAAAAATGAAAGAATAAGAGAGAATAAACTTAAACTATTGTCAAAATCAGTCTGATAAACAAAGCATAGGGGTAAGCTCATTTGGGAACTACCCCACAATTGAAGGGCATGCTCCAGCTGCAACTCTCATGAATTTCGAGAAGGGGGTAGGTCTTATGGGCAGTGGTTTGGCTGCTAAATGGGCCAGTTTTGTACCTTAGATAAGTGGGGCACGCCCAGATGGCCTTTTCCTCTTTAACAGACCAAAAAATAGTGTCATTTTTTATTATTACTTGGGAATATTATCATATACTTCTACTTTCATCCATATTGTTAAAGAGAGGTATATTTCTTATGTGCTTATTGGAAATGTAGGCTTGCACAGCAAACTCTCCTTATGAGGGGCCTCTTTTGGAAAATGCTCCATCCTGGTGTCATGCACCATTCGAGCCTGAAGGAATTTTGAGGTTTGTTTAAATGTATCTATTAATGGTTAAGTTGGTAGGAGCTTTGCTATTTAACAATGTTGACCCGAGTTTGATATAACTGATGTAAGTGTTTTTCCGACCCTATTTTAAATTTTATTTGTTTAAAAATTCATCAAATGATGACATTATACACCACTTCAGAATATGAAAATTCGGCGTGGTCAAGTACATTAATTAAAAAGTTGTTCATGTGATCTTTCAGTGGCAATAATTGCTAGGCGATGTATTATTTTCTTCAAATTACCCTTTTATTTTTTGGTTGTGCATCAGATCATTAGTCCTTCTAAACATGTTTAGAAAAAGATGACAAGGACTCAGTTCTGCATAACTATTAACTATTAACACGCGGTGGGAGTAAATTACAAACGAATTATATTCTTATTTACACGGCTCTATCAGAAAAATGGATTATATTGAAATGCTGTGGCATGAGGAATTTTTTTTTCCGTTTCGGTATCTCTGTGTGGTTACTCTTCATGCGAAAACATACTGATTTGGCCTGTTCAAAGTTTAAACCATACTTGTTCATGAAAATGCAGCTCCATCTCTGCCATACTTTCAACGATCGTTGGAGTTCATTTTGCCCATGTACTTATTCATATAGAGGTTGGTCTTAAATTAACATAATGCTTATTTGAAATGGATGAATGATGATGCTTTTCCACATTCAAATGAAATCTGATTTTCCCCCTTTAATTTTTAAAGAATCATACCGGCAGGCTGATGCATTGGGTTTCGATGGGCATTTCTCTCCTTATCTTGGGATTCTTGCTTCATTTTACCAATGGTAACACCGAAACAACTTTCTTTTCTTTTTGGTGTATGTGTGTGTCTATGTTGCTCGGACTCTTCATTTTGCTTCACGTACCCGTGTCCGATCCTTGATCCTTGGACATTGGTGTAGCACTTAGACACTTCATTTTAGGCGTAAAATTGAATATCTCGACGTACTCGACACTTGAACACATACCAGTATCCAACGTTAGTACTCGAGTCCAAATTACATAGGTGTGTGTGGGTGGGGGGTGGGGAGGGGGAGCTCAGTTTCTATGTAGACAATTTATCTCTTGAAAGTTTTCTTAACTTTTTCGCATCTAAAAACGCAGCAATCCCTTTGAACAAACAGCTATATACATTCAGCTATGTTTGCGTAACATCCGGTGCAGCAGCCTTAGTATTCTCGGCCTTCTATGTTCTGGTACATACTTTAGCAAACATTCAGCAATTGTATCAAAACCCGCATGATTTCTCGTCTAGTCTTTACTAGCCCATACCTTTTCGTTCTCGATTTCTAACATGTGAAGGAATTTTGTGGCAGGTTGACATTTTAGAGGTGAAATACTTGTTTCTTCCATTCAAGTGGATTGGCATGAATGCTATGCTTGTGTTTGTTCTGGCTGCTGAGGGCATTTTCGCAGGGTTCATCAATGGGTGGTACTATGATAATCCTCATAATACACTGGTATGTTTGGTGTGCAGTTCATGCTTATTCCCGCATATTATGTCGTTTCTGTTTTCATGATTGCTGAAACCTCTGCGTGTATATTGAGGCGTAATGTGCCAAACCGGTCTGATGTGTATATGTTGCAGATATATTGGATTCAAGAGCATATTTTCATCGGAGTTTGGCATTCGAAAAAGGTCGGAATCTTGTTGTATGTGATCTTTGCCGAAATCCTGTTTTGGGCTGTTGTTGCTGGCGTTTTCCACCGGTTTAAGATATATTGGAAGTTGTAGTGCTATTTTTCTTACACTGTGTTTGGGTTTAAGTAAATGGAGGGAAAGGAAGAGATTTGGAGAGATGAAGGATTCGTTGTTTGGATATAAAAAAGGAGGGGACGGATATGGAAGGAAAATATGGATAAGTTTTGTTAAGGTGTTCTCTAATGATGGAAAGATTTGGTGGGAACTTTTCCCTTCCCTTCTCTTGAACAAACAACAAAGGCTTTCCTTTTATTTCTATTTCCCTCCTATCCCTTCCCACTCCTTCCTTTCTTTTCACTTCAAAATTGTTACCCAAACATAATGTTAAACTTAGTATAGTCTTGCATTACGTCGGAGTGTACAGTCAAAATGATTGATGACATCTGTGTGAAAGGGTTATTGATGTAGCTTGTAATGTAAACTAGATAATACGTGCGTTGTTCATGGCTTTTCTGACATATTTGTATAGATTAAGAAAAAAATTTAAGAAAAAAAATTATACATTGTAGTTATGTTTCGTTTCACTTACCAAGTTATTTGCAATTCTATATTATGTACATTGTAGTTATGTTTCATTTCATTATAAAAGTTATGTACATTGTATTATATTTTCCAATGGGTGCTATCGCACCGATCCTTTCAATAGGTAAAAGAAAAAATATTTTACTTTTAACTAGCGTTGAGAATTTTTTGGAAAAACGAACATTGAGATTATTCTTGTGGATACACCTATTTGAAAATTTTGATCAAAATGAGTGCTCATACGCTATTTTATCGATACCCAAAGAGAGAAGATATATTTAAACCGGTTTTTATCCATTCTTTTCGATAAATAAACATCGTGATCATCTTTATGGGACACTTTGAGAGTTCTGTAAAATGAATACTCATGCGCCAATTTTTACGTCATGTAAACCAAGAAGATAATTTAGGATGATTTTACCCTTTAAAACCACTTTTCAAAAATATTTAATTTTAAAAATAATATTAAAATATTAAAACAAAAATAATATTAAAATAAAAAGTATTATCATTCAACATAAATAGAAATAAAATTAATATTAACATAAAAGGTTTGGGAGGGAAAATGATATTTTTGTATAATACTCCCTCCGTTCTATTATTTGACCACCTTAATATAAAGGATAGTTTTAAATGTTTGTTCATTTTAAATATTTTCTTGGAAATTTTTTTTCTCAAATATACCCCCATATTCCCTCTCATTTTCTCCAAATATACCCTCTGTATTAATGACAAAGATAATTTTCTTTTTTTCTTTATTTCATCTTTAATTTAAATGTTTTTCTCTCTCTCATAATACCTCTATAATCGTTACTAAATAACTCTATAATCATTACTAAATAACTGAAAAAAAAGCGGTTGGATAAAAAACTTGACTCAAAGTATGTCCTACAAACACAATGCTTAAAGATGAAATCAATAAAATGTATATAAATACTTTTTTAATAAAATTGACTTTGGCGAGCAATATACTCCCTCCATTTCATACTTTTAAGTAACCTTTAAGTATAATTGTTTCTATTTATCATTTTTAATTGTTTTATTTTTTAATCCCATAAATAATATTCCCTCCTATTCAAAGTTAATGTCCATTTTTCTTATTTAATCAAGTTTCTCTAATTATCCACTTTCTATTTTTGGCAAAGATACCCCACCCACCCCCCAACTTATATTATTTAAAATACACCCTCACCACCTTTTCAATTATTATAATCACTTAAATAACTCAACTTTCACCTTTACAATTTATTATAATCACTTAAAATACCTCCACTGCCTTTTCCTTAAATTGCGTGCCCAATCCAAAGTGGACATTAAATTTGAATAAGAGGGAGTATTTTTATAGAAAAATTGACATTAATAATCTAACATGTTATTCATCTGCAGTGAATAATCCAACTTTTTGATTATTTTCTAATAATTTAACGTTTGTCCTTAGTTCGCTATGAATAATCCAACCTTTATTTTAGTTTGCTAGCATCATACCCTATTATTACTTATTATTAGTAACAGAGTATGTTGTGGCAAATTTATCCCAAATGTTGGATTATTAAAAATTAATCCAAAGATGGGATTATGTACATCGGATGAGTGAAATTGGATTATTAATATCAATTTTTCCTGGAAAAATTACCTAGAATAATAATCCAAACTATTCATGATTTTCCTACAATAATCCCATTCTCACCTATTGATTAACCATGAATAATCCCAACTTTGAGGGGCATTTTCCTAGAAAACTCGGTGACCGGATGACTTGCTGTAGCAAGTTTTATTTTAAAAAAAAGATGAATTAAAATAAAATGTTAAAAAAAATGTTAAAAAATATTCATAAAAAATTTATGATTTTTTTATTATTTAGAATTTTTTATGTAATTTTTCAAAAATATTTTCTAATTTTAAATTAATATTTAATTTATTTTTTTGGTGAATTACCTATTATAGCAATTCATCGGGTTATCCAAGTTTACTCTAGAAAAATACCCCTCAAAGTAGAAATTATTCAGTTAATCAATAGGAGAATTATCGTGGAAAATCATAAATAATTTGTTAATTTTCGTATAAAAATCTGTTTTCGTCTAGTCTATTACTCGCTGAATTCCAAATTACCGATCTTTGGTTCCTTTCTTGCGCTACACAGTCTACTCATCTCTGCTCGCCGTCTATCTTCTCTTTGTTTCAATGGCGTCGGCGATGATGGAAGATTCTAACTTGGAGGAAGATCAGCTCGCTCATTTGACCACCGAAGATATTGTTAGGGCTTCTCGCATTCTCGACAATGAGATTCGCATTCTTAAGGCATGCTTCCTCTCTTCATTTCTATTGGTGTTCATTGTTCGGAAAGGCTGAATTTCGAGTTAGGGTTTCAATTTTGCAAAACATTATATACTCCATTGTTCGCCATTTGATTTTGGGGTTTATTGTTGATTAGGAGGATGTACATAGGTCAAGTTTAGAGTTGGATGCGTTCAAAGAGAAGATAAAGGAGAATCAAGAAAAAATCAAGCTTAATAAGCAACTTCCTTACCTCGTCGGTAATATTGTCGAGGTACTATTATTTTTCAATTATCTGTTTGATAGAGTTGCGCTTTTGCTTGTGTGAGTAGTTTCAGTATAATTAGGTTTTGTGAAAATGAGAACAGCCATCGTGCTTGATAGATTTGGATTTTGATGTGATTGTGTATGGAATCTAGTTACATGTAGTAGAGTATTTTGAAGCAAGATGAGTTATTGATGTTTGTCCTGCCAGAAACGCCTTTTTGATGGTGTATAGCTGTACATTATGATAATACTAATTGTGTGTTATAGAATCATGAATCGAAGTTAGCTTTTTATAGGGTGTGTGTTTTGGATTTTGGATATCATATGCAATGGGTAGTAGTAATTGTTGCATGATCCAATCTTAATGCAAGGTAAGAATATGTTGTCATTTTGTATGTTGTGTATGTTTCATTTCGAATAATCATAGCATCGCTAGTGTACATCTTGAACACTATCATGATACTTGTCCATCTGTTACATTGCTTCAAATGCTAAATTGCTAACATGGACTTAGGTTCTAGTGCAGATTTTCACTTTATGCGAATCTCTGATTCTGCAATGATTGTATGTTTTAGGCTCGGGAATTAAATCATAGTTCTAGATAATTATTTTTCTTGAATGATTCTGTTTGCTGAATTGAAGAATGTAACATATTTTCCTTACATTAAAAAACAAGAAGCAATTTGAGTTTTTGTCATTTCCTTTCTGTGGGATTAATTTATGTACAAATTTTTTGTTGGTACAAATGATGATGAATTGATGATGATGATGGTGAATCGGTTCCTATTTTTGGATTTACCTTTTTAGATGGCATGGAATGTGAATAACGTTTATTGAGAGATTGGAGTGTGTTTTGTTCACTATAATGGTCAACTAGGTAAATTTCTTTCTTACTTCCTGCTCTTCCATCTAAAACAGATATTGGAAATGAACCCTGAAGACGAAGCTGAAGAAGACGGTGCCAATGTTGATCTTGACTCCCAAAGAAAAGGGAAGTGTGTTGTGCTTAAAACATCGACCAGACAGGTGTACTATCTTATTTGATCCGTTTTCTTTTTGTGTGACTTAGAAAATGCGGATGTGATTATTTGTTCTTCAATGGCCCTTGTGCAGGATATACTTGTTATGTGTAATGCCAATATCTTATCATGTTCAGATTTTATTTTTACAAAATTTTCGAATGATTTTCTGTTTGTATGCAGACAATATTTCTTCCTGTTGTTGGACTGGTTGATCCTGATACGCTGAAGCCTGGTGATTTAGTAGGAGTCAACAAAGATAGTTATCTTATTCTGGATACGTTGCCGTCAGAATATGATTCTCGAGTAAAGGCTATGGAGGTTGACGAGAAACCAACTGAGGATTACAGTGATATTGGAGGACTTGAGAAACAGGCAATTATGTTTCCACTTGTGCTCTACCTTCAGTGAAAGGCTTTTATTTTCTGTATTTATGAAATAAGGTTTTGATTTCTACAGATCCAGGAGCTTGTTGAAGCTATAGTTTTGCCAATGACTCACAAGGAGCGTTTTCAGACAATAGGAATCCGTCCACCGAAAGGAGTGCTTTTGTATGGTCCTCCTGGAACAGGAAAAACTCTCATGGCACGAGCATGTGCTGCGCAAACAAATGCCACTTTTCTCAAGTTAGCTGGCCCTCAACTTGTCCAGGTTTGTTTGGAGTGTCTATCTTGCTTTTGTATGTTAAAATTCTGCCAATTGGGACCTTTGATTGTTTTAAAGTTCTATTGAAGTTATGTATTGTAAAGATTTTTGAACTTGTCGCGGCAAAAAATTACGTCGTGACAACTGCAATCATCCGCATTGACAACAAAATTTGTTTTGTGAGCATACTGCAACCGCGACAAAATTCATATTTTTTTGGAAGAATATGATATCTTTAGTTTCTAAATTCTGTTTTAGAAAAGGTTTCTAGTGGCCAGAATCCAGATTTTAAAGATCAGGAACTCAAACCTTCTACAATAGTTCTTTTTGATTGCTGTGTTCTGTACCTATTGTACCATGTTTTAAGAGACTAAGTCGAGATAATGTATGTACCGCAATGGGAATAGCTATTGAGAATATGGTCATTTGTAGATTTGGCAGTGCACACGTTTTTTGAACTTTAAGCTTATGTAAGCTGATTTAGCTCTACGTTGGCATTTTGTTGAACAAAGTATTTAAACTATGTTGTTTTACTTGTCTGTTATAAGCAGTGCTTTCTTTGTTGCTGTACTACTAAAAACAAGTACATAGATATTAGGATTCAAACAAAAAATTATCTTATGGTGGCTCTGGGTTTTGGAGTCAGAAGTGTATTCAATTATCTATGTTATGGACGTAATTCAAAAAAAAATTATCTATGTTATGGACGGATGAAGGATCAAATTTTTGGAGTGTTCAAGGAATTGTATGGAGTATGCTTTCAATGGCTCACTAGTTTCAAAGAACTAATGTAGGGATTCTACCTATTCATGGAGATTTATCCTAATTCCATTCCCCAATTTCTAGCTAGGTGTTGTTTGATTCTGAGAGTGAAAGGTAGAGTAACCAAGAAAGTTTAAAGCGATAGGAATCAAGAAAGGGAACTCCTTTATTTGGTACTTTGGCGTAAGCTTTGATGGATTGAAAGCTGACTCAACTTTGACACTGCCAAAAACATTGATTTTTCAGAGACTAACGCCGACTCGGTGTGGCTTATACACTCGATGAAGCCGAGTCGGCTTTTCTTCATTTCACAAATACTTTAGCCAGCAGCTTTTGTCGACTCAGCTTTGGGTCATTACTTCCCTAAAGGCCGAGTATACTTGGGATAATACTGCGACCTCTTCCCATTCTTCAACTCATGAACACCATTTTCTTCTTTTCATAGTGCCCCACAATTGTATTAGACACAAATCTTTAACAAATATACTTAACTCATGAACAAATCTTTTCATAGTGCCCCGCAATTGTATTAGACTCAGCTCAGGCTCAGCTGAAAACGCCTCGGTTGGGTGAGGCAAAGCCCACTACTAGAGGCCCGCGCCTTGGGTGCCTCGATGCGCTTCACGCCTCGTGAGCCCGGTGTGCCTCCTTGTTGGGTTGGGTAAGTAACTTATCCTTGTTTGTATGAAAAAGAAGTACAACTCAAAACTCAAATTTACTTGAATATGAAGTTCGAAAAATCGTTCTTTCTTTAAGAAAAACAAAAGGCATGCGAAGAAGAACATAACTTTGCGAATTCTTCGTATTCTCATTATAATAGTTTTGTGCTAAAGTGGTGTTTGACGCAAGAATAATAAATGTTCAAGTTTGCTG
The DNA here is from genome assembly GCA_019425755.1 of Amaranthus cruentus. Taxonomy (NCBI): domain Eukaryota; kingdom Viridiplantae; phylum Streptophyta; class Magnoliopsida; order Caryophyllales; family Amaranthaceae; genus Amaranthus; species Amaranthus cruentus. The sequence goes on from CM033456.1 coordinate 15,480,032, forward strand.
ATACTAAAATATGAATATCATGTTATTTGAAGTATTATATATGTATTAAAATTGAAATCTAAGCTTTAGTGAAAAAGTGCGCCTCGCATACAAAAAGCTCGCGCCTTCGCCCTGCGCTTTGCGCCTAGGCTCTAAGGGCCTTTAGCGCCTCGGTGCACTATCTCAAAGCTTAGAAATTTCATTTACAGTGGTTCTGTACCTTTTTGTTTCTCACTCTTATTTGACCTCAAGGCCTTGAATTGTTGGTGCTGTTGTCTGGTACTCTAGTTTATGTGGCTGCTGTGAGAATGTTAGTTGTGTTTTCGTACTCTTTTTGGCACTCAAAGTTTGTTGTGTGCTAAACATATTATCTGATTTTTTGACTTTGTTTGCTGTAGCAAAAAGTTGAAAATCTTTATTAAACCCGTTACGCATAAGCAGTTTTTTTGGTTTGCAGATTATTTTGCAGTAGTATAACCTAGGTGTTTTCCGTTTTCCTTTTATGTTTAGATGTTCATTGGTGATGGCGCAAAGCTTGTACGTGATGCATTTGAGCTTGCAAAAGAGAAGGCTCCTTGCATCATATTCATTGATGAAATTGATGCTATTGGTACCAAACGATTTGACAGGTGAGCATCTGTATAACCATTACATTATCTATTGCACTCGGTTAGTCTACGTGGTGTCAAAAGCTGGAATAATCTATATGTTGAGATTGAGACATTCTTTGTCTTCAATATCGATTCTATTAAGGTGTGCTAATTAACTATGTACTTTTTGTACTGCAGTGAAGTGAGTGGTGACAGAGAAGTGCAACGAACAATGTTGGAGTTATTGAATCAGCTTGACGGCTTTAGTAGTGATGAAAGGATTAAGGTAATTTGGTAGTTCATCAAATCTTCCTACGCTTTGAACAAGTAAAAGAAAAAAGAAGACTCGGGTAGTCGGGTTGCATATATCTTCTATACAAAAATTTGAAACAAGCAAAAAAATATAAAAATTTATACAATAGCAAACTTTACAAAATAATTACTAAGATAAACAGTTTTTTCCCAAAGCTGTGGTTTGAGGCTGTTTGTTGTTAGTAACGGCGAACAAAGACTGGAGGCCAAAAAAAAAGACTTTGACTTCTAATCTTTGTTCGATGTTAGTCACAGCGAACATATGCGAGCTTAAAACAGCAAATCCCGCTTTTTCCCAGTCTTTGACCGTTTGACCAGTTTTTAGCTTTGTTCGCTGTTAGTAACAGCGAACAGACCCTTTGCTTTTTTTGAATCCTCTGCCTTTATTTGCTGTTACTAAGTGCGAACAGCGCCAAACCTCAAGTTTGGGAAAAAACTGCTTATCTTAGGAAATAGTTTTTAAAGTTGGCTATAATGTGATTTTTTATATATATTTTTGCTTATTTGTTTCAAATTTTTGCACCAGGAATTCCTTTTCTTTTTCTTAATATGATGTTGGATTATAATTTTCAATCTATCTGTTGCAGGTCATTGCTGCTACAAACAGGGCAGATATTCTAGATCCTGCACTCATGCGTTCTGGTCGACTTGACCGTAAGATTGAATTCCCCCATCCTACAGAGGAGGCTAGGGCCCGGATTTTACAGGTATTTGTGTCCAAAAATCGTTAAAAATATTAGGGCATCTTCGATAGCTTTTAGGAAAATTATTGTTTTCTTTTAATCTCTCTTGCAGATCCATTCAAGAAAGATGAATGTCAATTCTGATGTGAACTTTGAGGAATTGGCTCGCTCAACAGATGACTTCAATGGTGCTCAGTTGAAGGCCGTCTGTGTCGAGGCAGGCATGTTAGCCCTTCGACGGGATGCCACAGAGGTTCATTTCCTTTCATTTTATCCTCCTCTCTTTTATTGTTTATTCTATTCTTGTCTTGATTTTCTCATCGTTTTCTCTTCTCGTCTTTGAGATGTGTTGTTATGATCCTATTTATATATAAAAAAAATATTGTTTCCAGGTCAACCATGAGGACTTCAATGAAGGGATCATTCAAGTACAAGCAAAGAAGAAAGCAAGCTTGAATTACTATGCTTAGGAATTGACACTTAGTTTGGAACTCTACTTCTGCAAATAGACGGACAATGTACTTTACTTCTGTATTGATTAAACTATCCTCAATTTCAGTTTAAATCTGATTCTTTACAAAATCAAGGGGTTTTTCGGGGCTGTGTCCGAGTCTTAACTCGGTGCTTGTTCGTTGGTACCAACCGTGTTAAACTCTTATTAGACGTTTTTTCTTTTTAATCTCATTCACTCAATTCAATTCAATTTAATTCACTCGATGGATTCCTCTCCTCATCTCTTTGACGCTAATTCAAAGGAACGAAATTGCAAATCCTACAATGATCCACAATAAATGAATCACGCATAATAAGAGGTATCAAATCAACTATTTACTAATTGGAAATGTAGTCGATTGTCCCATAATTTTTAGGAAAAATTGTTTCTAACAAGTCAACCTTTTGACCATCTGCAAATAAAAAGTTAACGTTTCATTTATTCAATAAAAAGAGAACTTTTGTCTCATTTTTGCAAATAAAGGGATAGCAGGTAAGTTTTCAACTCTAAATTTATTGAATAAATGAAACGTTGACTCTTTATTTGCAAAAATAAGACAAAGGTTGTCTTTTTATTGAATAAATGAAACGTTGACTCTTTATTTGCAGATGGCCAAAAGGTTGACTTTTTAGAAACAATTTTTCTTAATTTTTAACCAATTGTGAAATTTAACCCTTTTCTTTTACTTGATACCAAGTAGCCTTATAACAACACAAGAACAACTAAATATCGTCAAAAATTTAATCCTATGCTAGACTATCAGAATGAACTCTTCATAACACAAACATAGAAGTAAAATGAAACGATAAAACTGACAAGATAGATTGGAAATTCGATCAAAAAATATGAATCGAAAATCGAAAAGATTTTTATATAAGAAATAATAAATCAAATATTAAAAACATTTCTGAGCTCCCCAATAATTCACAAAATAATTCAATCATTCCTGACCAAATCATTATACCACTAATTAAAATCAAAATTGATTTAAGAATAAAAAATTTTACGCTATGTTTGGATAGAAAGAAATTGAAGGAAAAAAAGGAAAGAAATTTAAAAGGATAAAAGATCCTTTTTTGGATAGTAAAAGAAGAGAGCAAGGATTTGATAGGGATTTGAAAGAAAAATATAGATGAATTTTGTAAGGGCTATAATCCCTCTAAAGATAAAAAGATTTGGTAGGAAACACTAATCTTCCTTTTCTGTTTCTTTCATTTCCTCCTAGACAAAACAAGAACTACTTTCATTCCAATTCACTTTCCTTACCTCCCTTCCTGTTTCTTCTGTTTCTTTTTCCATCCAAACTTGCTATCCAAACTTGCTATCTTAAATAATTTCAAATAATTTCCCTTACTTATTCACCATTTCAAGTTTCCGGTCTAAACCCGAAAAAATTCGGGTTGGATCGGATGTACATGAAAGTGATTTTGAACAAGAAGACTATTTATGATTATTATGTATATACTTATTTAAAGGGCTTTAAATATTTTATTTCCAACATAAAATAATTTTATAATTTAAATATTTTAATTTATTAATTAATTTCCTAGATTCTTCCGATTTTTAATTTATTTTTTTGGTATTAAAAATTATTTTCGGTCTAACTGGTCAAAACCCGGATTAAACCGGAAGGAATCTGAGTTAGACCGGGACCGGACCGGATGAAACCGGTTCAGTCTCCGGACTTAGCATTTACGAGATTTTGGTCCAGCCGATTCCGAGAACTCTCCTATTCTTTTCCATCCAAACTTGCTATTTAAACATAATCCTAATCTCAAATAACAAGTTAAGAATAATAAACCAAGTATAATCTCGAAAACTAATTTTGTTTGATTCACTCAGAGCATTTAAGTGTAAGCGTGGCTTTGTTGTAATTTAGGATCTCTTCCACGACTTTCATTTTTGTCATCCATTGTTCATCGAAGCAGAAGTCAATAGGGACATGGGTTGGATTTGATTCTGGTGTAAAAAGATTCTGAACCAAACCTTATTTTTTTTTGGATTCAGGCTCGGACCTGAATTCGTAGGGTCTGAAAATGTGGGATCTGGACCCAAACCCTTAGGGTCTGGCGGTTTTAGGGTCTAGATCTGGATCCAGAACAATTTTATTTTCTTTATTCTAAAATTTGTTTAAATATAATGAGGTACAATTTTCGACCATACGCATAGAATTATTTAAACATTTCCGAATAACGAGAATCTTCTAGTACTTTATACTAATTCAGCGAAATATATGAAGTTTATTCAAGTTCTTATAACGAAATATTTATCAAGTCATTAATTTTTAAAGTATAGATAGAATGACCACATTTTAAATTACATGAACCGAAAAAGTCCAAAATCACATAATGTTCAAAAATACAACAAAATTATAAATTAAACAATTAAATAGACATGATAGCTAATATATAGTTTTTAAAAAAAATATGTAAATGAGTCCATGGGACGGATCTGGATCTCAAATGTGTAGACCCAAATCCAAACCCAAACCCAAACCCTATGGTCATAGACCCAAATCTGACCTAGATCCATAGGGTCCATAAAATAGGTGGCCTCATACCCTTAAAATTAGGGTAAGATTGGGTCTAAACCCTTGAGTTCCAAGACCCATGTTCATAAGTCAACTTAGGATCTGTTAAAAACCACACCGCTTCACATGTTTTCTTTATGTACGGGTTTTCGATATGCACAATACACATCTCTACACTTTCAGTAAATTTTACTGCATTTTTCATATTGCACAAGCATAACAATTCAAGAGAAAAATAATAGTAGGGCTGTCAAATTCTCTACAGGCATTCCAGTGAAAAATATGAGCATATTCAACACTATAATCAATGATAACTACTCCCTCCGCCCCATCAAATTGGAGTATTTTCCATTTTAATATATCTCACTTAATTTGCATCATTTTTATTTTTGAACAATAACCCACCACTTCCTTTTACATCATTCATTAATTCTAACCCTTCTTTCAAATTTATCAAGACAATTTATTCTCTCTTTTAATTGATTACTACTTATTTAAAAATCCTCCTCTTTCGCTTTGGTTCAATTCTATCAGGATCAGAACAAATGAGTATAAATATGACAATGAAACAGAGACGCCCAATAGTGGGAGTCAATTCAGGAGCAGATGTAGTAATATCAATATATCCAAAACTCAACAGAACAAAACAGTAAAAACACGAGAAGTTTACATCATTCTCAAATATTTAGTGTTCCAACACTGAAATTACCAAAAATACTGCAAAGGATAAAACAAATTAGTTAAAAGGCCAAGATTGGGAAAACACCACTTCATCTTCCACCTTAGCACTTGACTTCCTTCAATCCATGGGCAAAGTATAAGAACGTTGGGTTGGTAGCGCCATCCTTGTAGTATGCAAAGACCATGGAAGCGTCATCAGCCATGCTCTCACCGACAAAGCTACACAACCAAAAACTAAATGTTAGCATATTTGACAATAGGCAGCTACAAAACCTACAATGTGCAAATCCATATGCAACTTGATAAATATGTTCACATTATTATACAACCACAACCAATCCAGAAATCCACTAAAAAACTTCACACTAGTATTTCCTAACATAAATTCAGCAGAAAGATCCAAACAAAGATTCATGATCCGATGCGGCTTGATAATGTTGATGCCTATGTTATGTTGAGTTTGAGTAGGGATCAAATACGCTCAACCTGAATTCAAAAGTACAAAAGAGGTAACGGCACATCTAATTGACATTGAACAAACAAGCAGACAAGTCATATTTCAACATATAACTAAAGACTAATCCCAAAAAAAAGAAAATCTAAATAAAAGATCAATTCGAAGTAATAAAGAGGAAAACGGCTGATCAAATTTTGACACTACGACACTGAACAAACTGGCGACAAGTCATATGATGAGATTGAGGGATCAAAAAGCCAATCTTATTTGACACTGAACAAACAGGTAAACATGTCATATTTCAACGGCGTGGCATTTCAGTCTGAATCCCGATCCTAGTCCGGCTCGATTTGAGGAAAATAAACCGATATGAGTGCGACGAAAAAGTTATTTGATTTCAACTCCGACTTTACGATCCAAGTACGACTTTAAAAACCCGACACTCCGACCCGACTCTGAAGGAAATCCGACTTTAAATTTGACTTTTACCCCATAATTTGTTTCCTTTAAAATTCTAGATGTAGCTAATTCAAGCTCTCTCTTATACTAATTGTAATTTACGATTTTGAAAACCACTTGATATTTTTATTTAGATTAAGAAATCAAAATACAACAAATCAGATCAAGAGAATTAAAATACGCAAAATCAAAATGCGAGAAATTTTTGTTATATTGTGGTAGTAGAACTATTTCTTGTTAAACTTGAATTTAACGTATATATCTTTTTGATAATAAATTATATTTTAAAAACATTTTAATTTTATATGCTTTAAAATCATTAGAACAATATCATAAACGGAAAAGTTCAATAATAATTCGACTCCGCTGGAGATCCGAGAGTTCGAGTCAGGGCAAACTTAGAGTATGCATAATCTGATAATGTGACTCCGAGTAGAGGTGGGCTGGAAAAAAAATCCTACTTTTATCTAGAGCAAAGTCGGAGTAAGTATAATCCGACCCGAATCCGACCCATTGTCATCCCTACATATAACTGAAACTCAAAAATCTCAATAAACACTAAATAACATTCTCCATTTAAATATGCATAGTATATTTTATCCTATCTCTTGCACGATGGGATACATGCATTTATTCTAGACTACAATGGAAAAACATAAGTCGGATTGCGACAAATAAAGTGATCAATGGACAAGAACACATACAATTGAAGGTCTTTGAGCTTTGACAAAAGGAACTTGGTTGCTGGTTCAATATTTTTCTTGAAGACCTCAGCTGCCTCTGGCTCTAGCTTGGGAGTCAAATTCTTGATATATTTCTTGACCCATCCAAGAAATAGTTTTTTGTCAAAAGGAGGTTGCTCCTGAATAGTTAAAGAAAAAGGATCAGCAATACAGAACATAAACTAATTGGCCTTAATGACCACAAAACTAATAGATTGTTACCTGAAGCCGAAAAGTGTCGACGATGTCAACGACCTTGACAGCCTGGTCATCCACTCCTTCATCTTCACCACCTTCAGCAGATGGGTTGGCTCCAATATCGACATCAACGGGTCCTTGTTGAACCCACTACAAGGTAAGATATCACATTAATCCACATCAACTTTATATCAAGTTTCAACCCAAACAAACAGCAAAATAACAAAATTAGTTATGTATGAACATCAACAACACTATGTTCAAAAAAAGTCTTACTTTTCCTTCTACTTCCCAAAGGCATCCCTCAAAGAGTTCTTCATACCGAAATGAGTCGGAAAGAAGCTCATCACCTAGATTTGTCAATAACACAATAAATAATTGGATTGGAGATGAATCAACAAATCAAACAAAAACAAAGCAAAACACATACAACATCTATTACAACTCAAAGCTGATAGTAATCTAAAAACCGAGATTGATACAACTAGGCTAAGATTTTATAGATCAAATTATAACTAGTAGCAGCGAGTAGAGTAATACGAACAGCAGGTAAGGGAACAGAACAAAGCAAATCTGAAATTCTAAAAAGAGTGTGATCCAATATAAAATTGAGGTACCCTACCCATCCCAATATGAAATTACGGTATTAAATTAAAACCTCATAAAAATCCTGACTTTAGCCATAAAAAAAATCAGAAAAGAGCAATCAGCCCCGTATCAGATCTGCTCAACAAAATTAATCAAGCAGATTCATAATCAAATTAAATAACAAATAAAAATTTCAAAACCCTACCCAAAAACTCAACCCGTAAAACGAATCAAATCTCAAAGATCTTATCTTCAACGATAAAAATCAAAATCACAAACTTCATCACATAATCAAATGAAGAGAAATTAATAGAGATTGAGATCTTAAAAGCGGGAGAGGAAGGTTACCGGTAAGAAGATCCTGGTAAAGGAGCATGGTTACAGACTTTTTCTCTCTCTTGGAAGTTGGATTGAAGTTGCTGAATACTTACGCTGAAGCGCAAACCAATGAGAGGAAAAAATGCTGTGAGGGAGGAGGGCGTAAAAGGGATTGCTCTTTGCTATTTATATAAATGAAGACTTCTAGGGTTTTCAGAATTAAGGAAGTGTCGAATGATTTTTGGAATATCGGAATATCTTGTTTTTTTTTTTAATCCTAAATTAGGGCCTTTCGGTTAGGTTGAGTTGTTTTTAACATAAAAAAAAAAAAACACAAAAACTTGACCGAGACGGTCGTATTATGAGATCGTCATTTTGGGTCAGCCCAATTTCACGGGTGATATCACATCTACATCCTTCCCTTCTTTTTTCCATCTTCCTGTCATAGTTTTCCATTTATAAAGATTACATTTTAACCATTATTAAGCACATCTATATATATTTTGTAAAAAAGTTCAAATTGAATTTCTTAATAGTCAAATTATTACATATTAATTGACAATTGATGTTATATAGGGAAATTCTACAAGGTAAGCACCAGGTTAAGGGAAACGCCTGTAATAACTAATCTTGTTTTCGTTTCTACATGGTAAGCACCAACTGTATCAAAACCAGCTGTCGTAACTATATTGCACAAAAAACGTTTGAAAACCGTTAAATCTGAAAATTACAATTTTGCCCGTGTTTAATTCTTATAAAAGTCATCTTCTTCCTTTAGTTTTCTTCTTCCTTGTTATTGTATTCTTCTTTTAGTTTTCTTTTTCTATAACAATGGCAGCTTCTAACCAATACGCCAAGCACGTTCTCTGGTCTATTTGATCATAAAAGGGGAATGAAGGTTCTTAGCAAATTTAAAGAACAAGCATAAGCAAGAAAACATCAATGGAAAACGCAAAAATTCAACATCCTAAATAATCAAAAACCAAAAGATAAATAAAACCATTTTAGTGACTTTTGAGTATCTGGAGCATCTGGATACAAAGGAGGTAGGCTTTGTCATTCCTTACTCAACCATGGCTACTATGTTCGTGCTCTCGTCCGCTATTGAGTGACCTCTCTTCTTTACCTACTTCTTAAAACTCCAACCTCCAACTCTCTTTTGGTGATATTACTGACATTTCTTCTCTTCTCTCTGCACTACCTGATTGTCATTTCATCTTCCACTCTGCTGCAACTTTTAAAACTCGAACCTCCAACTTTTATTGGGAAATTGATCTAGATTTCTTTCAACATATGGGTTTTGGATAGTGGAAATTGAAAAGAAATGAATTGAGTATTTGATATGAGATAAAATCACATAAAAGGAAAGGTAAGAAGGGGTTTTTGATGAAATGATGTTCATAATATAAATCATTTATAAGAATAAATGTATAATTTTTTGCTGATCAGATTTTAAAATGAGAATAAAATCAAAAATTAGAGGAAGTTTAATCATAAACTTTTGAGTATTTCGTCTTCATTAATCGATTATTGCCTGTTATTTAGTTTAGAAATTCTAATTTAATAATTAGACTCTTAATTAAATTGGGAAAAACGATATCAAAATTAACAATAATGCACATGATGGAGAATTAAAGAGTTTATTCCCTTCGTATTTCTCTAAAGCTTGGTTTTGAAAGAGAAGAAAAGCAAAGGAAGATGATGATGATGGAGAATTAAACAAGGGCAATATGGTAATTTCACCCTTTAACGACCATTCAAACGTTTTTTAACCCATATAGTTACAGCAGTTAGTTTCCCTTAATCTGGTGCTTACTATGTAGAAACGAAAACAAGATTAGTTATTACAGGCGTTTCCCTTAACCTAGTGCTTACCATGTAGAATTTTTCTATATTATTTAACTCAATTTTGAACCTATAAGCTTTAATTATCGTTCTAAAAATAAGTATTCAAAGTTCATAAAGATATTATATTGGTATTAGTTCAAATTGAATATGTTATTAGTTAAATTATGATATGTACTTTGACAATTGATTTTATAATCTAACTCAATTTTGAGCTTATATATAAACTTCAATTATCGATTTAAAGATAGGTATTTAGATTGAATAGAATTATTGCAACGCATTAAATTCAAATTGAATATGTTAGCATTAAAAATGTGATATATAAATTGACATTAAATCCTCGTTTACATCTCTTTGTAATGTATATCAAGTCGTTTTCATGCCAAGTTCATTCATTAAACCACCATACATATTTTTGAAGTTATACGGATGAAATATCGATTTTCTTGATAGTTTCTTGAAGATTTATAGAGAATTGTGAAGAATTGAATGTGCAAAGCTCTATAAGGTCGTTTCCAAGTCGAATTCATTTATTAAACCACCATTACAGAGATGTTTGAAGTTTTTACAGATTATATCAAATTTCTTGATAGTTTCTTGAAGATTTATAGAGATTTGTGAAAAATAAAATGTGCAAATCTTTTTGATTTTTTTTCCTAAATGGCGATGTTAAACCTCCGTGAATATCGTTTTCAAAAATAGCAGTTTTTTATATTTCCTCTTTTTCTTTTGTTTTTAAATGTTAATGGAGATTGGATTGGGAGGTAGATGGGGCATTTCATATTGAGACTGTCTCGGTCAAGATTAGCTGTAAAAACAAACACAAATTCTTGTGATAAATGTTCTTTTTGCCGCATATTATATTTCATTTTTCAATTCCAAATTCTATTTTGATCTTTCATTTTTCAATTCAAATTTAAATAAAAATTTTACTAAATCAAATCAACTTAAATAAAATTAAATCTCAGATAAATTATCAAAAGTCCAATACACCTAATATTTCAAAATTAAATATATCCAAGCTAAACTATTACCTTTCAAAAAAAATATTAGAAGTTTCCATGAACTATTTATTTATACAATATAAAGCTTAAATATTTTCCTTTTATTTTGACACGTGTTCTTAACTGAAGATGTTTGTTCGAGTCATTGGGTTGATTTCAAGTCAGCAGTTTTAGGTAGATTATATCGGGATTTTAGTTCATAGTTTTTTTTAATATATTTGTCCATCCATTTTGGAAAACGAGTCGAATCAGGTTTAATTACAAAGACTGGTTAATATCAAATTGTCGATTTATTTTGAGCATCTCTATTCTTAATCTATAAGCACGATAAAATTCATTTTAATTGAATTTAGTTTGGTTTTTTTAGTTTTCTTATTGAAACCAAATACAAACTCAAAAACAATGTTAATTTTTTTTACAAAGAAACAAAAAAACATCAACCAGAGTTTAACAGTACGTCTCATATGCAGCCGCCTCAATGTTAGAACGTCATATATGAGATAACTCACGATAACCACATATCGCTTAAAAGCGTTTACATTTATTTAGCTAAATAATAGATAGATTCCCGTGCCATGCACGAAAATTGAAAAAAATATTTAGTTAATTTTATGCTTGTATAAAATTTGTTTTAAAGATTATTTAATTTAAAGATTATAAAGAAATTAATTTGTTAATATTTTAAATGTTATACATATATATATCCCAATTTTCAGACTATATCACTTTATCTATGTCGATTGTTTGTTCAACGACCAAGATTTCACTTTTTGACATCTTTTAGGTAAAATATAATCAAGTGAGATCTTATATTTATATTTTTATAACTATATTTTTATGAATAAATTTACATTAAATTAATGAAGCTTAATATAAATTTAAATTAAATTAAATTAATATAAATTTATTTTTCTATAATGAATCTTAATTTCTTTTGAATAATTGAATGATTTTTTCAAGTTTTTTTTAAAAAGGGTGAAAAATATTTCGAATTTGGTCTCATGTAAAAGATCTTGAAAAAATATTACCGTTCGTGTAATTTTTTAAAATAAACTTATTTATAGATGAATTTACCCATTTATCAAATAAAACTATATTTTTTTTAAACAAATAGGAATAGGAATAGGAAATAAGTAGGTAACAATGACATGATCACATGAATTTAGGGAAATACTACAATAGGTCACTCTTTGACCTTATTTAGCTAAAATATAGTCAAGTAAAATCTTATATTTACTTTTTTTAATTATATTTTCATGAATAAATTTAATTTAATTTTTTAATAAATTCAAATAAATTAATTTTTTATGATAGAGCGTAATATTTTTTGAATTGTATTAAAAAAGAGTAAAAATATTAAAAATTTTGTATGATTTAAAAATCTTAAAAAATATTACCATTCGTATAATTTTTTATAAATATTTATTTATAGGTGAAATTACCCATTTAATAATGAAACTATTATATGAAGTAGATAAGTAGCAATGACATGTATTTGCACGACAATATAATTATAAAGATATAATTATTCTACAGCTGATAAATAATCTTGAAAAATAATTTTGCTTTATCAAGATATTATTCTCTTATATGAAGATACAATTATTCTACAATATTCTAAATATATGTTTCCATAGACAATGTTACAAAAAGTTTATACTATATGCTTTTTCACAAAAATGATGTTATTCTAATTATCTCATGGTTGTTAAATAAAATCAATAATTTACACTGTTCTATTAATTTAAGAACAATATTTTTATACAGCTGTTAACAAATTTTGAAAATAATATTGTTATATTAAATATTATTTTGGAAATAATATTGGAAATCATATATAAAAATGATACTGATTAACATTCTAGTACATTCTAGTACATTAGAGAATAATGAAAGCTGTCCAATTTTTATTTTGCACACTTAAATAAATTCAAGTATTTTCGGAAATTTTTTTCACCAAATAATCAGCTGCCATGTAGAGTAAATGGACGGGAAAACGTTGAAGGAGAGGTTGACATGTGTTAGTCTCGTTTCTTCATTAGTATTCTTTATAGAAGATTTATAGATTTGTCACATATAGCTTAAAACTGAACACATAAGCTATATGTGACACTGATTGAGAATTGAATTAGCCGAGAGACGGTAATTAGAAAGAATCAATTCGGATTCATGCCAGGAAGATCAACCAACGAGGCAATTCATCTTTTGAGGAGACTAATGGAAAAGTATAGGGAGCGAAAGAAGGATTTGCATCTGGTGTTCATTGACCTGGAGAAAGCATACAATAGCATACTAGGAAGCATCATTTGGGATAGCCTTAAAAATAGAGGTATTTTACGAAGGTATATTGAGGTAATACATGACATGTATGTTAGAGCGTCGACTAACACACATACACCGGTGGGTATGACAGAGTCTTTCCCAATTAAAGTGTGACTACGTCGGGGATCAACACTAAGTCCTTTCATTTTTACGGTCATTATAGAAGAAATCTCTACATCCAACTAGGAAACCGTACCATGGTGCATACTTTTCGCCGACGATATTGTTTTGGTCACGAAAACCAAGGAGGAGGCTAATAGTTAAATTGGAAGAGTGGAGGGAAGCCTTGGAGGGTAAGGGGTTGCGCATAAGCCGCACGAAGATAAAATACTTGCGATGCAATTTCAGTGGGACAAATACGATAGGGGAGCCAGAGCTGTCCATTCGGGGAGAAGTTGTTGCATGTACGTCAAAGTTCAAATATTTGGGATTTGTGATTTAGAGCAATGTGGAGATTGATGGAACGTTACTAATAATACACAAACGGGTTGGCTTATGTGGCGAGCAGCAACCAGGGTGCTTTGTGATAAAAAATTCCAAAGGAGATTAAAAGGTAAATTTTAGCGCGTTGTAATTAGGCCGACGTTGTTATATGGGACAAAATATTGGCTCGTAAAGAAGATTTTCAAACAAAGGGTGGAAGTAATAGAATTGCGTATGTTGAGGTGGATGTGTGGTAATACTATGATGGATGGGATAAGAAGCCATGAGTTCAGAGAGAAGTTAGGGGTTGCACCTCTCTCTGTAAAAGATGCGGAAGAACATGTTGAGATGGTTTGAGCATGTGCAGAGAAAGACACATGACGCCCCAGTAAGAAGGATCGAATGAATCATAGTAGAGGGCAAGAGAAGTCGAGGTAGACCTAGGAGAACGTGGGAGGAACAAATTGAAAGTTACATGCATGAACTTCACCTCTCCAAGAACCTGACCAGGGATAGGGCTAGTTGGCGACGCCTTATCCACGTTTTAAATTACTAAACCCATCCCTTTTACCCATTGTTTGTTATTGTTCGTTGCCTTTAATTATCGCTCTTTACCTCCTTCATTACTTTTATCTTTATTTTTATTTATTTGTTTGTATTCTATTTATTCAATTTGTAAGTTGCAGGTTTCTTTCTCTTTGAAGACCTTTCTCAAGTCGTTCTTCCTTCCCCAGACCCTGATCATAGTTCTCTATGAGTGGATACACTGAGTATTATGATGATGATGATGAGTCTTAAAAATAAACCTTACTATTGGTTAACTAATTAATGCATACTTTATTATCTCAAAATAAACTACTGTAGTTAAAGCATAAGATTACTACTGTAGTTAAAATGCGCGAAGGAAGATTGAGGTGGTTTGGACATGTGAAGAGAAAAACTTTTGACGCCCCCGTGAGGAGAGTCGAAAGCTTTATAGTAGAGGGTGAGAGAAGTCGAGGAAGACTCAAGAAAACTTGGGAGGAGCAAATAAGAGTGGACTTACGTGAGTTAAACCTCTCTGAGGACCTGGATAGGGATAGGAGTAGTTGAGGCGTCATATCCAGGTTTTAGACTTCGATTTTTCTTCTTAGAGTCGTTTGAGGCGTCTGTGCTTTCTTGTCTGCTCTAGTCTCTTGTGTGTCTTGCTTAGTTTTTGTCTTAAGTTTTATATTGTCTTACATGCGTATTGGATCTATTATGTGTTCTTTTTCACATCACGTGGCAGGTGCATATCTCTATCTCTCTTTGTCTTTCTGGAGCCGGGGGACTCCTTTCTTTAGCCGTGCTCTCCTTTACGGGTATGAGTTGCCGCCGTCCTTCCCTTCCCAGACCCTGCCCATAATTTTCTAAGAGCGGGATATACTGGGTAGGATTATGATGATGATTATGATGATGATGAGATGATGGACAAAGTATGAATTAGTAATATCAAATTCCCTCATCATTATCATTATCATTATCATTATCATCATCATTATCAATGTTTCATGAGTAAGCAAAGTAGTAGCATATGATTCCAATAAAATGAGCAAGAAAGGATGAGTGTCCAAAACTAAATGTTTTTTACAAAACAGCTCAAATATAGGGAATCTAAGTTTAAGCAACAAAGCTCAGTTCCCTCTTCCAACAAACTTCCAGGCATTTAATTTCAGTTCACATTTCGGAGGCATTACAGATATCTCTCCTCGTAAACCACATAGGTCATCCACGATTCAACGACTTTTTTGTTTTACCTTTATGACAGGCAAGCTTTTCGATCAATCAAACAACCAAAAAAGACCATGTTCCCAAATTTGTAATATTCAACAAAATTTTCCCACTTTCACATAAAAACGAAAAAAGGGATAGATAGGATGGTCTTTATGAGCGATTTTGTGATTGTGTCCATTCAGATCCATGCCGTTGGCAGAAACTATTGGAGCCACCAACAATCTGTTGGGAACGCCAAATGGAATCTCCATCACCCTGAGCTAGTGGAAAAGAAGCCAAATTGTTCCTTTCCCAACCTTGATATCTGCTGGATAATTGATTCTCTGCTTGTGGGTAACTCCGTACGGATAGACCTGATGGGTAGACGAAGAAGCTATTACTTGTCTGATCGGATGATGAGGGTAGTGAGGGCCCTTGGGACAATCCCATATGACTACTGGATCTTCTTGTATTGGGTATATCTGGTGCATGCATAGGCAGGGCACTGCTAAGTTGATGAAAATATGCTTGAAGAGCTTGTGCGCGATCACGAGCTCGAGCTGCGCTGCTTGGATACGGTGGAACCAAAGACGAAGCAATTGAGCTTCCAACCCTACCACTAGAACTGTGATAATAATATGTAGAGTAAATGCCAGTACATGAAATCAAGTCGAGAATAAACAAAAAAAACTCCCATCATTTGTTTTGAGAGATTCTCCACTAAAGCATTTGAAACTTTGTAAGATGGCAATCTTCATAGGCCATATTAATGTGCCCAATCTTTAATTGAACAACGTACCCTACCCCAAAAAAGGGTAAAATAAATGTTTATCATACAATCCCGAACTCACATAGGATACATTTGAACTCAATGATCATCGCCTTTGATGCTTTATCTTTCACAAGGGGAGAGCTTAGGCTCGACATGATAAAAAAGTCCCAAAAGCCAATTTCTCAAACTTGCTTTCTATATTCAAAAACAATAGTAAGGAAAGGATCATAATAGTATAATACTCATACATGTCAAGAGTCCTGATTATACTACCTCTTCTTTAACAGGTCCAACAATATAGTAATTTGATATTCTTTAAAACACGACCTACAATATAGTAATTAACTGAGGAGTCTTCTAAAGAGTAACAATTGATTAGAACATACGTAAGATTAAGATATGATGCTCCTAATCAAGCACTTAACCTTAAATATTATTAAGGAAAATTCCACATGGTAGCATTGGGTTTTCATGAAATGCTAGTGGTAGCACTTTTTAAAGAAAATTCCAAATGGTAGCATCCAGTTTATGCACAAACTAATGGTCGTAGCATTTTCCGTTAAATTCTTGTTAAATTTCGTTAAATCCATCTTTTTGTAAGTTTTTTTCCCCATGGTGGCATTTAACTTTTGTTTAATTCACTATTTTATTAATTAATTCACCATTTTTACATTTAATTCACCAATTTAACGTTTAATTGACCGTTTAATTCATTAACGCCCATAAATATTGTAATAGTTTTGTTTTCATTCAAAAATGACACGAATTATTTAGCGACATTAATATCACTTGTAAAAATGACACGATCTATTGTCATTTTAGCGAGATTAATGTTAAAATATTTATTTAGCGACATTAATATTACTCGTATAAAAATGACACATATTAATGTTGCTAAAATGACAATAGATCGTATCATTTTTAAACGACTAATATTAATGTCGCTAAATAAATTGTGTCGTTTTTTAATGAAAACATAATTATTACAATGTTTATGGGTGTTAATTAATTAAACGGTGAATTAAACTTTAAATTGGTGAATTAAATGTTAAAATGGTGAATAATGTTCAAATAGTACATTAAAAATTGGATGCTACCACATGGAAAAAAACTTACAAAATGATGAACTTAACGGAATTTAACAAGAACTTAACGGAAAATGCTACGGCTATTAGTTTGTGCATAAAATGAATGCTACCATGTGGAATTTTCTTATTAAAGTGCTGCCACTAGCATTTCATGAAAACTCAACGCTGCCATGTGAAATTTCTCTATTATTAAAGATCAACTCTTGTGTGAGACCATGAGAATTTGTGAATATAAAGTTCTTAGATTTTGACTGCCCCCAAACTGCCCCTCCCTTCCATTCCAGCCACCAACTACACTTACAGTTTTATGTTCACCAGCCTGACCCCTTAGCACCCTTGCAAGGTCCCCATCAGTACTCATCTTTCTAATTCTGCCTTCGTTTTCATATGCATCGTCAAGTCCCAAATCATACCTTATTTCAACCATCACAACAGGGGCGGAGCCAGGTGTCCTGTTGTGTGCGCAAATGAGGGCACTGACTAGCTAAAAAAATATTATGCTACACCCAATTTTAAAACCGCACTTAAATAATTAGAAAAATTTTGATACGTGTGCTCTCACTCTTTTGATTTCTAAATCCGCCACTGATCATAGAGGGAATAAAGTCCATGGCAGCCTCAATAATTAGCCTTAACGCATTACTGCTACCCGGGGGAAAGAATCTTCTGGATTTTACGAAAGAAAAAGAGAAAAAGAAGAAAAGGGATAAGGGGGCTGGGGGCTGGGAACTACCAAATCCATGGCCCATGCGATGATGCGACTACAAATACCAAGACAATCTTCATAGCACGAGTACGTGACTCGACTAAATTATAGAAAAATACAATGTTTTTGGTCCAAAACAAAGTGTCGAAAATGTGGCGCCCATGTCCGAGTGTTGTGGATCCGACACGGGTATTTGAGGTAAAATGAAGAGTTCGGCTAACAAAGCATGTACGAGAGGAGTAAAATGAGGGCCAAAGGACGGGATAGAGGTCGCTGAGATCTAGTCGGATGCAGTGGTGTGAATTAATAAAATCAAAGAGAACTTTGGGAAGAAAAGAAACAATGATTAAGGGGTGATAAACCTTGTTTTTGCCTTATATTTAAGTATAATATTGGTTGATTATTTCTTGGTTTTCGTGTATTCTCATTGTTTTTGGTTAGTTTTACGCCTTTTTGTAGGGTAGCATGTGTGTTGCTTGTTTTTGTAGATTGATCACTTATTTTCGAGCTTTAAAGCATGTTAGAGGGATACCCATAAATTTTCCAAACTCTTGGAGGAAGCATGAATCAAAACCGAGGAAGAAATGAGCCCAAGAGGTGAAAAAGAGTCCAACCCAAGCAAAAATATCAAAAGCTGGGTTCGTTAGCTTCGAATCGACTGGTCAAACGTCAAAATCGGAGTTCTAATGAAGAAGTTATGATAAATTCAAGAAGCAAACGAACGATCAAAATGAGTGTTGGACAGCAGGTTGATCGATCGATCGTTCCAAGTGGAACGACCTCACGTCGTGTGCCAACAGCCAAACAAGCAGAAGCAAAAAAATGCTACCAAAGCTGATCAACCCTGTGACTACATGCGCACATCAAGAATGCTATGCCAACTCAGCTCCCTACTACCAACGATCTATATCTCTCAGGCTTCCTATATACTAACTGCCTGAAAGAAAGACGAACACAAATTGAGAAGTGAAGGAAAGGCTTTCAACACACCTGTGACTTGCAACAGATGGATGGACAAACAAGCCTGATCTTGGTACATCAGAATTGACTCGAAAGGATCTTGTCGTCAAAGATGAAGTCGAAGGTTGATCAGAAGCACTTAAGTGACTGCCATTAGCCAAAAATCTCGAGTTGTAATGCTCCCAACCAAGATGTTGTGGGTTCATAGCACCAAAGGTATAAGACGTTGGCATTTCACAGGGGCCAGACGGGGCACCCCAGCGATTGCTAAAATTGGAGCCATCAGACACACTCCCAATAGAGTTTGAGGATGAAGAATGAACAAGTCCATAATATGCCATGTAAGGACATTGATGAGTAGAAGATGAAACAGCCGTATGTTCAGCAAAGACAGTAGGTTGAACCAAAAAATCATGATCTGCAAAAGCAAAAAAAAAAAAAACTTTTTATCATTATTAAATATCACTGGTAAGCTTTTTATTTACCAATACAAGCAAAATAACAACTTACATGGCATAGATGGGAAGTTCCCCTCCCTACAAAGATAGGAAAAGAAAACTTATTAGGTATTAGTATTTAAGCAACAACATTTTTAACATTTCATAACTCCAATGCCATTAATATTTTCCACCTAAACAGGGAGTAGGATGTACGTCAACAAGTTAGTATGTTAATCAGAACGCATATGACCAAATTGATACAACTATCTTGCACATGATGTTCAAATATTTATGACAGTTTATAGTCGACACAACTTTAGATCAATGTGAACTAGTAATAGTAACCCCATAAATTTACTGTCATCATATACGCGTGAAACATGTGAACAAAGTCATCTTGTGTCAGGTGCTTAATTATATTTTTTGTAGTGATCATCATCATCATCATCGTACACCAATCTCATATTTTTGGGCCTTTTGGCAATGGTTAACATTAATGTACTAATCATAATTATGTTGAAGAAACTCAAATCATTAGTTGTCCATGTACTTAAAGTTGGTTTAATTACAATATAATCTTCATCCTACAAAAATAGGTTGTGATTTCTCAAACAAAGCAGAAAATTACACAATCTTATCCTTAATATCCCTTATAAAAGTTCCAAATGGAACAACTTAGACCTTACGAGCCTTATTGAACATGCAGTATCTTACCTAAGTCTTGGAGAGTATAACACTTCGGATAAACTTATATATATTATCAACTATTTTAAAGAACAAGGGTTTATTGTTGGTTTAATGTCGTCATAAAACAAATTGCAACTCTCAGTGATGAACAACTTATATTTACAAGAGTTCATACGATATTCGGACAACTCTGGAAACCTTCAAAAGGTTTCTTACTTTGGTTTGAGTGTCTTAGAGTCAAATAAGAACTAAGTCTTCATGAATAAGAAAATAATTTGAAAAAGAACGGAAAATCTGAATGGTGTACATACACAGACCATCTATTATTTCAATTATCTGTAGGGGATATTAAATAAAGCAGATTTTGAATATGGCATAAGATAAGTAGAGATTGATGTTAAGATTTAAAAAGTAACATAATGATTCCACAGAAAAATTCAATTAAATTGAAAAGCAACTTTGACACTTTCTTAATTATTGTTATTTTTTCGTCGGTGATTTATTATACTAAACCTATCTCACACTTGTGACATAGGAATCAAGATAGAAAAAAAAAACATGAAATTTCCATTTGTAAGCCTATAGACAACGAAACAATTTCAAAGGTATTGGACTATAAACCAGATCTCACCCAATTTATACAAGGGCAAAGTCACTGTCTCAACTTCCGAGGGTAAGGTTTAATAAGCCATAACAACTACATTTGAAAAATAGTTGCCATTGAACACAATTGGTGTATGATTTAAACTAATTCACAAAACTATTTTAACCTTATTGCTAATGAGATTAAGCAAAGAAATAAAACAACTTTTATATTCATGTATCTAGAACATATATTAGAAAATCTCAAAATTTATTTTGTGGAACAAGAACATGTCAAATAAAATACTATCTTAATCCGAAAAGGCAAGCTTACTCAAATGAAGGAAATCGTGAAAAGGCAGGAACAGAGCACCAAGGAACTCCAAACTGTAAACGGAAAAAAGAATAGATCACAACAAATATATAACAAAGATCTAAATCCATAGTAACAGTTGCATTGCAAAAAAATAAGATGACTCAGATCAAGGATCCAAGGGCATTGTCGACATTACACATTTAATTAATCTAAACGTTTTGTCAGTTAGAACGATTGCTATTTTTAGTAATCGTGATGGGCTTAGACTATATATAGAGTCATTATTTATAATAATAAATTAGCTTTTAATGAATTAAATAATAAGAAAAG
The DNA here is from genome assembly GCA_019425755.1 of Amaranthus cruentus. Taxonomy (NCBI): domain Eukaryota; kingdom Viridiplantae; phylum Streptophyta; class Magnoliopsida; order Caryophyllales; family Amaranthaceae; genus Amaranthus; species Amaranthus cruentus. The sequence goes on from CM033456.1 coordinate 15,501,251, forward strand.
TCCTTTTCGGAGTTAGTGGGCACACTCGAATTGTCCATAATATCTAGCTTCGGTAACGGGTTGGGTTGATCTGTTACATGCAGCCACTATGTCATGCCATATGATGTGGAGAGAGAACCTATATATATATTTATATATATGTGTCTATATATATATATATATATATATATATATATATATAGGGGCAGGATGAGGCGAAAAGAATTATTAATGATGAAAATTGAAACTAGACTGGCGTATACATATTGTAGTAAAAGGGTACATATTTTTATAAAGAAAAAAAATTATTTACAGAAATGCTTTTGAGTATGTATCCATTTTAAGTATGATAGAATTTAGAAAATGGGCCTGGGTAACCCAAACAAGGAGGAGAAGAAGTAGCCCACTCATAAACCCAAAGGAGGTTCTCTACTAAAACCAATTAGTAATAGTAGGAGTACTCCTTGAATATATAAAGTGATGCATACTCTTCTCTTTCTCCGATGTGGGACAACTCACATGTGGGTAACACTTGGGCACTTCAACAAAGTATGTATGTACACGGGATTTTAATTTGAATCGAAAGCAACTCTTAGAATCTGTTCGTAAAGTTGAATTATAAAATCAACTGATTCTATAAATTTTTCCAGTTTAAAACTTAATAGTTTTTTATATATTGAGATAGTATCAATAAAAAAATCCACTTAAATCTATTTTTATCAATTACTTTGGCAATAATTGATAAAATATCTAATTTTTACTTATAACTCTATATCATTTAAAAAATAGTTGACAAATTAACTTAGAGTCTACACAAACCTTAACAAATAGAGTGCACAAATTAATTTTCAACACTAAGAAACACTTTTTTTTCAGTACTTAACATTTAAAGTGCATTACAAAAAATCACTTACTAGTAGAGTTCAGAATAAATGACTCAGAAGCTTGAGAAGACATAAAAAAGAAAAATATGTTAAACGTGAAAATAAGATGTGAAAAGATGTTTCTTTTTATTTAAAAATATCAAATAAGTCAAAATTTGTCACATGACCTATTATATTTGAATTGTAGCTTGAAATGCCCATTTTGAAAAATCGGTACGATTCTACGATTTTACGATTTTACCAATTTCAGCCAATTCTAAAGATTTTATGGTCGATTTTACGGGAATTTAATTTTAACAGAGATTCAACTTGGTAGGTGTATCTAGGATCGTAAGATTTTACGATTTGGATCGCAATTTTAATTTGTTTACAATATTGTCACCCAAATATGATGGATCAAGAAATCAAGTTGAATGCAGTGGAACAACTAACAAGGTTATTTATATATAACCATTTTAGAATAGATTCACAATTGGTGATAACCTAGTTTCCCAAGTTGTGGTTTGAAGAAGAGAACTCACTAGTGAAGAAACCCAAAAAATTAACCCATAAGCACTAATAGAATGATGTAACCAAGTAAAATCAAACTATATGTATTCATGATAGTCGGAGACTAGTAAATGATCCATGTTTAAAAAAAAAAAAATTAACTTTTGAGATGCTCATGATAACCAATAAACAAAAACTTCAAACCATATATGTGAAAAAAGTTGTTACAATTGAGATTCTACTTGAAATCGTTCACACCTGTAGAATTAAGCCGTAGAATTATAAGAATCTAAAATAAACTTAAATTGGCTATCTAGTAATAATTATTCATCTCAAAAGTTTAAGTTTATTAATTAAAGTTTCATTAACTTCGTTTTTAAGAAAGAATAGAAAAATATTTTATTAGTTTAAATCTTTATACCAGTGAAAGAGTTTATTTTCTTTAATTGTGATGATGGATCGCTAAATCGTAAGAAAAACTAATGAAAGATGGCACATAAGAAAAATTATTAAAATTAAGAATAAATTTGTTGAGTCGAATCTTTGAATGATAGAATCGTAGAATCGTGGTATGATCCGACCTCTATAAAATTTATTTTGATTAGAATCGTAAGATTTTTCCAACTTACAATCCTACCTACAATTCGAATCGCTCGTTTGTTTTTAAATCGCAAAACTGTAGAATCGTAGATTAGAATCGTTATTTTAATAACAACGTATATGACACTGTTCAAGAATTTTAAATCGATATATTTTTTAAAAGGGATAAAATTTATTTTAATAACAACGTATAGATTTCTTTTGTCCCGGTAACACCACCTTAAGCCATCTTCCAACAAACACCATTAGCACAGACCCACTAACACTCTATTGTTAGCTTTCCCACCTTAATTCCTTCAATATTATTGATAAGGGCAATTATTTGCACTTATTTATATCATTTTAGACTCTTTAACGATGGTTGTTGTTAGTAATTTTGTGCTTATTTTAAAGATTTATGCTACTTTACTCGTTTTGGTTATGCATGTTGATTTTGAGTGATTTAATTGTTCTAAGCATAATTCTTATGGTTTTAATTATGATAGAGTTTACTAAGGGGATTTTAGCTCGAGTAAAGATTATCTACAAATAAAATGAGCAAAAGAGTAAAAGTGTGTTTATAAGGCAAAAGCTTGAAGTGAAATTTGATGCATGTCTACTCTTTTGGTCATAACTTTTGATAGGGAGATTGCATTATGCAAGGTTGACAACATTGAAAACTAGACTTCAAGAGCTTTCCAAGGTATATTATATGCCCAATTGCGATAACCGAACAAGAAATGATAATCGTTTGAAGTTTGCTGAAATTGTCAGCCAAAAAAGCTGACTAATCAGCTGCGTGGTCATGGAAGAGGTTGCCGACTGGGATTTTTCTTCTGGAACCCATGCAACCCATTATTCAATAATTTAATTTTGTATTATTTTCTTTTATCTTTATTTTTAATTAACTTCTTAGGGTTTATTTAGTGGTTAATAAGGGGCAATTAGATAATTAATATGTTAATTTTTATTGCATATATTGCTTTCTTGTGTAAATTTTTCTTTTTTTTTTCTTTTTTTATATTATGTTCTGCAACTTTATCCATGACTATATTTTCTTTTCCACAATATGAAGGTGAGGAAATCCATGCATATTTCTCTAGAATTTCAAATATGTGGAATGTTTGGCCTCTTGTGGTTACACTTTTTTCTACGATGATTTAAGCCGTGTGATATTAGAAGGGTTGAACCCCGAATCTTAGTGTTTAGCCAACTATATGGATGATGGTCAAATACTTGACACGAATGACAATTATTGTTGGATTTTTTTGCATTATATCTGCTCGGTGTTTGTAGGATAAACAACGTCAAGAATCTATTTCTATACAATTATCAATGATGATCGAGGAATTAGCAATATGGAACGAACAATTGGCTGAGAAATCAACTAGTCTTGCTCATAATAGACAATGAGAAAACCAGTGGTGCAACAGTTGAGCTTAATGATTCCCCTTCTTCCAAGGGTAATGTGGGTGAGTTACACTTTCCAATGGAACAAGGTGATAACTTTAATAACTCTGAGTTGCCCATTGATTTATCTTGTGGTAGCTCATTTATTGTTCCTTTGATAATGGTGAATCTTTGGATTTGAATTGTACTAATGATTCTTATGATGAAACCTTGCCAAAGAAATTTTTGAGTCTTTGTGCTCAAGCCTTTGAGCAAGAGGTTGAAAACCTTGCCAAAGGAATTTTTGAGTCTTTTGATATTGAGTTTCTTCATCTCGAGACTTCTTCATGTCTCGAATTGGTTTTGGCTGAGGAAGAAAAGTGTTTTATGGGTTCATCACCACCTTTAATACATAAGAGTACTATAAAGTTTGTTAATACTAATTTTATTCCTGATAATTACATTATTGACGAACTGTCCTGTTATAGTCTCTTTGACCATGATCCATATGTGCTAAATTGTATTAATGTGCATGTTTTTCCTAAATGTGTCGCTAGAATGTTTGACAAGTTGAAAAGGGTTCTCTCCTTTATTTTTGTAGTTGTTTTTCTTTCGAAATACCTCTATTATGTTAGTTTAAATTTTTCAAAGGAGTTTGATAAGATGCTAAGAGTTTTGTCGATGTCTAAGTTTCAGCACAATAGTCGAGCTACAGACATTAAACAAGCGCTTTACGGGATGCAACCTGTACTTTTAGTTACATTTTGTTCTTTTTACATTAGACTTCCCCTATCTGGGTGCTTTTATTTTTCATGTCTTTGTTCCTTTGCTACATTGTTAAGCATTAAGGACAATGCTTTGGATAAGCATGGGGGAGTCTATGATTAAGACTTTAATACAGTAGTTTAGTTTTTATACTGTCTAAGATTAGGCTTTTAATGCTTTTGTTATTATTTTTTTGTTTATCTTTTTGTTTAACCTTACCCAAAAAAACAAGAAGAAAAAAGTGAAAAAATGATTTTTCTTTTGTGAGAGTGCTAGCTAATAACCTGTGAAGGAGGTTTAGGTAAAAGGAGAGTGAGTGTTAATCAGCTGCTATCGATCTTCATCGTTTGCCACGACATCCGCAGGTATACTTCTATTCCTATCTTCCTCATCTCTATAGTTCTAGCTCCACTAAACTGTCATACCTTAACCCACCTAGCCATCCTCACTTAGAGTCTTGCATATCACCGTTATCAAACATTCGATGTAATTGAGCTATAAACTTTAACCAACACAAAGCCCCATCCTCTTTTGTCAAAAATAGTTTTTGGCTTACGAGATCCAAGAGCTACATTATTGATCCCCATTGTTTGGAGTTTGGGTGATTTTTTAGTTTCATCATGTTGTGGTTGTGGTGATGTTGTGTTGGGATAGGTATGAGGTTGATAAGGGGTTAGGCATTTTTATGGGCTTAAAGTGAGATTATTCTGAGAAAGAAGAAGATTAAGATAGGAAGCATCTTCCTTTTAGGGAGCCATAAGGAGAACCGATGTTTCATGTCATAAGAGGTAATGCTGCAACTGAATTTGCTATTCCAGTTCATCATTGGAGTATATTAGTTAGTTTTGCATTCTCTTTCTGAGCTTTGATTTGCTTTTTTCAGTTCATCATTGGAGAACAAATCTTATATATTTTTGTACAATCTTAGCATTGCATTTATATTGTATTTTTGACTTTCACAACTAAGTTTGTACATGTTGTTTATTGAAAAATGGCAACATGCTAAAAAATAGAAAAGCCCGGCTAAGTTGAAAACCTGAAAGGAAAACATAGGCAAAAGAGCGACATGAGTGGGTGAGCAAGTGAGACTTGAAAAAAAATTAATGAGTGGCTAGGACGAAAACCTAAAAATGAGTTTCTAGACAAAATGAGAAATAAAGAGAGATTTTAAATTTTTGCATCTCATTTGTTCTTGAAGTTGACGACATAAGAAATGGGAGCTATAAGGTAGGTATTTGAGTAGGCCACATTAGAGGAATAAGTGTAGAATTTCTTTTATTTTTCATGTTCTTTAGGAGTTATAAAGACGTTGAAGAGTAGAGACTAGGGTACTTTTCGTTTGTACTATTATTTGTTGGTGTGTTTGTAGTGTGATAAGTATGGGGAAAGTGGTATGGTTTTCTTGGAACACTTGGTCACACTAGGGGATTAGAGTATAGGAAAGGGAGGCAATAGAAATACACTAGGTTTGGAGACCGTGTCTTGACTTTAATTTTTCATAATCAAACTTGATTTACTCGAGGACAAGCAAAAGTTAAGCATGGGGAAGTTTGATAAATACAATTATTTGCACTTATTTATATCATTTTATACTCCTTAATGATGGTCGTTGTTAGAAATGTCGTGCTTATTTTGAAGATTTATGTTATTTTACTTGTTTTTGGTTATGCATGTTGATTTTGAGTGATTTTGATTGTTTTAAGCATAATTCTTATAGCTTTAATGATAACGGAGTTTACTAAGGGGATTATAGCTCGGATGAATATGTTCTACAAAGAAAATGAGCAAAAGAGTAAAAGTGTGTTTATAAGGCAAAAGTTTCAAGGTTAAAATTGATGCTTATCTACTCTTTTGGTCATAACTTTTGTTAGAAATATCGCATTAATGCAGGGTTGGCGGCATTGGAAAGTAGACTTCAAAGGCATTTCAACAGTATATTATATGACCAATTTGAATAACCATGCAAGAAATGACGATCGTTTGAAGTTTGCTAAAGTTGTCAGCCAAAAAAGTCGACCCGTCTGCGTGGTCGTGGAAGAGGCCACCAACTAGGCCTTTTCTTCTGGAATTCATACAGCCCATTTTTCAATACATTAATTTTGTATTATTTTCTTTTAACTTTATTCTTAATTAACTTGTTAGGGTTTATTTAGTGGTTAATAAGGGGCAATTAGAGGAAGCCTCCTAAGGAGAGGAGCACAAGGGGGAAGACAAACCCTCTTCTCCTTCTTCTCCCTCTCCATTTGAACACCATTTTAATTCTTGTAAGCTTTTAATTTCTTGTGTTTGATTTACTTTCTCATTATTAGTTCAATCTTTCTTTATCAATTTTATATTAGATTAATCGTCATACTTAATTGTTTTTCTTAGAAAATGTCAGTTAATAGAAGTAGTATTGTTTTTCCAATTTTCGTCTCTTAGATCTTTAATTGTATGTTTCATAGTTTAAATATATGTTTTTCCTCGCAAATTTCATTATTATCATCTTTTATCATGCTTAATTTCATTCTAGGGTTTGTGTTCATTGTTTCCACCATAAATAGGTTAGGGTTTGAACCTATAATTCAAGTATATGATTTGATTTTAAATGTGTCTATGAAACTAGGATTAGAGTGACTGAATTGTGTCAATAACCCTAAATTAAATATGTTTTGTTGGACTATACATTAGAAGTAGCATGTGAGATTAGGATCAACTTTGCTTTAGGGTAAATTTTAGTTAAATTCTTATTAACTCGTTCAATAGAATTAACGTGTGAGAATTGAATTAGTTGGGTCTAAATCTAATAGTTAATCAACAGAGCGAGAGTTTGAGATTAAAAAGATTATATTTAATCACACAATTAATCTTACATTTTATAGACACTATTGAGAATTTGATATTACAAAACTTTAAGGGATTCCCGACACCCTAAATCTTTTCATCATATAGTTTAAACACATTTTCTTATTGCATTTGTAGCTTCTTAACTAAACAACCAACCAAACATTTTTCTGCTTGAGCAATATAATTAATAGACATTAGCAAGTTTCTTGTCCTAACTTCCTTATGTTCGACCCGCGGCTACACATACACATGCACTTGCGATTAAATAAAATTTGCATCAATTATCCCTATTTATCCTTTTGGAATCAATTACTCTCCATCTCAATCTAACAACTCAAACCACCATAACCGGTCCAAACTTAACTAGTGGGAGAGGGAGAAGAGGTAAAACCAAAGGAATCAAGGTAAGAAAGCTAGCTATGATGATATCTTGGGGCCAAATCACCAGTTTTGAAAATGACATAATGTAGTGTTGTCCCTAATAGAAGTGTCATATAAGATGGTTGTGTAAATGAACAAGTTAATAAGTTAGTTGTGCACAAAATATGATATAAGATAGGTGCTTTCTTAAGAGACCGTCTTTTGTAAAGACGACTCTCAAAGGTCCAGTCCAAATCTATATTTAGAGTTGTAACAATATATATTTAGAATTAAACTGGACTTTTAAGAGTCGTATTTACAAAAGACGGTCTCAAATATTGTACGCAACTTTTCGAAAAAGAAGGATTACCATCTCAGAGTGGTTCACATCAAAAAGTTCCTCGTCAGGGGGCCAGTCATCCGTATAATCTGTAAATGAACGACGATTGGTGGCATAGAGCCATTGACCTTTCTCAATCTTCCTACAATTTGGGCATTGCATTTCGCCCTTAATATTAAATGCTGAGCCAATGCAATCTGCGCAAATCAACAAAACCAATCAACCAAAGACAATTACAATACACAAATTGTTGTGTTACAAGAAACATGTCATCGACGAAAGAACAATATCCTTGAAATATAATATTGAATGAATGAAAATTTCATCAACTATTTAACAAAATTATTAGTATCTTTCATCGACTATCAATTTTCATCTAATTCGATTAAAAGTAGTTACATAAACATAATTACTGACGTGTATTTTAATTATTACCTACCTGATATATAACTTTTTTTCATTCAATTGAACATATTAAATTCGAAGTTAACTAAATAGAATTATTGTAGTATATTCTACAAATACTTTACCTAATTTAGCTTCAAATTTAAACAAAAAATATTAGATTTTAAATTTGATAAATATTGTCATGCTTCTTTAAATGATGACCCTTGGAATTTTCAAGACTTTTATAGTATTATACGATGATTTGATAAATATTGTCATGTTTCTTTAAATGATGACACTTGGAATTTTCCAAGACTTTTATAGTATTGTATGATGTATGATTTTATAGTATTGTATGATCATATGATATGATTTGATAAATATTGTCATGCTTCTTTCAATGATGATGCTTGGAATTTTCCAATACTTTTATAGTATTGTATGATTGTATGATTAAATGATGACACTTGGAATTTTTCAATAATGTTATACTTAGGGATGGTCATGGGTCCAAGACCCTGTTGGACCCGCCCCAGACCCGCCCCTTTTTTAAGGGTCTGGGTCTTATTTTTTGAGACCCATCAGATGCGAGTCGGATCTGGATCTAAAAAATAATTGGCGGGTCCGGATCCAATATTCGGACCCTAGACCCACCCCTTGGACCCTTATAAATATTAAATTGTGCATTTTTATTTGTCTTCTAAGTATGAATTATGCCCCGAGTATTTATTTTCTTTTCATATAATCATAATATATATAAATAATATATATGCTACTTATCAAGTGCTAAACCAATTACCCTTATTTCATAGTGTTTATAATAGAATTTAAGCGTATATGGGTGACGCTATGCGAGTTTAGATTTTAAATTAATATTAAATATTTGTAAAATACGATATTAACTCTCTTACAAATATACGAAAAATATAATGACTTACAAGTGTTTCAAGTTTGACAAATCAAAGTGATTTTTTTTAGACCCACGAAGGACCCATTAAGGACCCTAGATCCATAAGATTCGGAGGGTCTGAATCCGAGTCTGAAAATTTTGGAACCTTAGGGTCTGGATCTCAAAAAATTAAAAGGGTCTGGGTCCGGGTCTGATTGGACCCACTCCAGACCCGTCCCATGACCATCCCTAGTTATACTATTGTATGATTGTATGATATGATTTGATAAATTTTGTCATGCTTCTTTGAATGATGACACTTGGAATTTTCCAATACTTTTATAGTATTGTATGATATATGAAACCATGTACTTGTAAAATTTAATTTATTAAAATCTCTAACACTTTATTAGATTAAGTAATAAGATGATTGAATATGAAAATATCATTATGTTAAAAAATGGTTCAGGTTTATAGCTATTCGATCTAAAATTTGTTCGGGAATGTCGATTTTAGCCGGATCGAGTTCACTTTCGAGTCGGATATGACTCGGGTCAGTCATTATTAAGTTCGGATAAAGTCGGTGAACGGTTATGTGTCGGTTACAGCTCGGGTTCAACTTTCCCATGTTCGATTGTCAACCGGTACGTATACAACTTCAGTTCAATAAACCTAAAAAAGAAACACATTTTCGGGTCAGTTGACTTTCGATTTCGGTTCTGGTCACTTTTAAACAACTCTCATTAATAGCTTTGCGAAAGATGAAATAAAGCCTTTTGCAAAAAGGTTTTAGTGCAAAACCTTTTAAGAAATTGTGTACTTATTTTTTTAATCGTGTATTGGTTTTTAGTGGCAATTTAGATATAATTATTAAGAGCATTTAGAAGCTACTCCCTCCTATTTATTGATTTAAGTAATCATTTTCTTATTGGATCAAATTATTGATTATGTCCTATTTCTATTTTTGTCATTTATTACAATTTTATCCTTACTATAATAACACAAAAATATCAATATCCTTTATAAAAAAATGGAAAAAGAGAGTTTTCCACCCACTTTTAAATAGTCCCCACCCCTCGTTTTGTTACAACACCCAAATATTCCTTTATCTATAAATAGGAGGTAGTATTTGCTAAAATAGGAAAGTCCTAATCATAAAAATTAAACCCTCAAGTTTTAACTAACTAATAGTTACATTTGCTACAAAAAAGAAGTTGACAACCAACATAAACCATAGCACAACAAGCTGAATTTTCAATAGTGCTCATAGATCAAACTTCTTATGATGGCATATAAAGAGTAATAGAAACATATTGATGCAGGAGAGATGATTAGCATAACGACTATCAATTTATGGATCAAATATAACTTATACTTTAGTATTTTAGATATATATGGTTTATAATGTAATATAGGTAAAAGCAAAGGAAACTCTCAGTATCCTGCACAAGGCAGAGTTCAGGTGGAGGTTATATATGGTTTATAATGTAATATAGGTAAAGGCAAAGGACACTCTCAGTAACACCCCGGCCCAACGGACCACCGGTGACTACTCATGGAGATTGTAGACTGGCCCCACAGACCAACACAAGTCTTTCCAGCGCACTTTGGCCTCACTCGTGCGCACCCGGAAAAACTTCCCAGGAGGTCACCCATCCTAAGATTACTCCCCACCAAGCACGCTTAACTGTGGAGTTCTTAGCAAATGAGCTCCCATGAAAAGAAGATGCACCTTGTTGATATGAGTAGTCTATCAATCTCTTTTCAAGCTAAATCCGGGGTATCACACACTCTCAGTATCCCGCACGAGGCAGAGTTCAGATGGGGGTTTTCTTTTTCGTGAAAGATGCGGAAACACCAACCATATCAACCATAAAGGGAATGAATATATGTTTAAGAAATTCAACAAGGGAATCAACCATAATTATTAGAATTGCGACTTTGTCTAAGAATTATACGATTCTGTGATTTACATACGATGATAAGAATTCAACTAACGTTTCTATATGTTCTAAAATTATATTTTAATTGGAGAAAATCATAGAACCTTCAATCAAATTTAATTATGCCAATAATATAGCTTATAACATATATCAATCAGGGGCAAAGCTACACCGGGTCCAAGGGTGGCCCGCCCCCTCTTATTGAAAATATGATCCTCATTCCTTTGTATATTTAGCTTTAGCCACTTTGTAATAAAGAGTGCAAAAATAAAGCAAATTGACATATGGTAAAAGGCATCAAAATATGTTTCATCTAAAACCAGTCACCAGGTTAATTAGTGAGAATGCAAGGAGGAAAGTAACAAAAGTGAAAGGAAACATCGAGTTAACATTGGTAAAGTTTTGAGCTCAATTCATGATAAAAAAGAACACAAATTCTTTCGGGTTAACACTAATGAGACAATTTTTTAGTGTAGTTATCCCTTTTTTGTTTTGCTGAAGTATTCTCTTTTTCCGTAAAGAAACATATAGGTCTTACTAAATGATAAAATTTGTTAACGAATTACTCCATACTATAGGCTTAGACACAACACATCGACTCTAACATGCCTTTTAAAGTGCATGCAAGCAATACTTGAGCTCTACGTATGAAACATATAACAAGGGTGTAATAACTAGAAAAATGTGCAAAGTGACAAATACACCAATACACTTGACTCACTCATATCCTTACAATAATAGCACAAAAAATCATATTTACCTTGTAGACCTTCTAACAAATAGACTGGAAAAGAAAAAATTGCTAGTAAAAAATATTAAATTCTTGTGTCCAATTCTATTTAACATTGAAAAAAATAAACCTAATAACATCCTCATCTAAAGTTCGTGACTTGACAACAAATATAAGTCACACTGAATGTATTATATTAGAGGGCACATTCAAATAAGTCATATAAATGATCATTTTTCACATCTCAAGAGAAAATATATGTTATACATTGCTCCTATCAAACTCGTGGAATTTACCAAGCAATTAATAGTCCAAAAACTCGTCAGGTAAGGAGCGATCGTAATATCCTTAGACAAGTGATTTAAAAATTTGACATTAATTCAATACTAAAAATGCTCCATCAATAACAAGTCATTGACTAAGATATCAATAATATATCTATAAACAAATCCAATAGTGTCAACTAAACTTTAATATAATGATCACCTTTCCAATAACTCCGGCAATATCTAACACAAGAAGTCATTTCAATACTGCATTACACAAATCAACAAAATTATCTAGCAATTTCCTACAAAATCAACAAATCAAACACAATGATAGAATTAAAAACTAAAATCAAGATCTTAAATATTGAAAAAAAACGTACCAAGATGAAATTCATGACCACATTGAAGCTTAGCCCAAGATCTATCACCATTATCAGTGATAAATTCAAGACAAATTGAGCAAGCAATCATCGATGAGATTAAATTTTTTCCTTCACCACCACCATCCTTAATTATCTCAGACTTATCAAATCTCATAATATAAATATATTTTAATATGTTCCCAACTCATTTAACAATAAAAAGATTCGATTCTTCACATCTAATTGAATTTATATATCAATTCACAAATGGCTTTCGTGCGGAGTAAATTATTAAAAGAAAAAGAGTTGAAAAGATTAGTGTTTCCAAATATTCCAAATTGGGGGTAATGTGTGTGGTAAAGCTGTGGAGGAGGGGAGAACCTAAAATTCAACGAAAAACTAGAGGAAAACAGTCAAAATTAATAATTTTCTTAACATTTATTCATGTATTTTTTAAAATCATATTATTAATTGTTGGTCAACAGATTTAAAAAAAATAATCAGTCAAATTGGGCAAATTAATTTTTATTTTGTATTTAGAATTTACTATTTAGATTCTTGTGCCAAATACGGTTTATTAATTATTATTTTTTTTTGAATGAAAAATGCGGTTTATTAATTATTTACATAAAAAAACTATTAATATTATATTATATAATTTTTCTAAAATAATATCATAGATGTAATTAAGTTATTATATATACCTGGTAATATAAAAAAATAATTTTATTTTATTTTATGTAT
>CM033456.1:15516685-15528977 GCA_019425755.1 Amaranthus cruentus
ACAAAACTACTTCACACAAGCATCTTGTCTTACATTTATGTTCAATGTTCAATAACTTCAGGCACATCAACAGGATACCTATTTATCCTATCAGACCATGCATTAGAAACATCCTTACTAACATTCTTAGAAATACACTTCCAAACAGCGCTATTACACTTAAATCCACTCCCAAAACACAATTGAAAAACCTTATCACCCTTCTTAATTCTCCCTTTAGCTTCAAGATAGCTTAAGGAATACCAAGTTGAGGATGATGAAGTGTTGCCATACCTATATAGTGTCATCTTAGATGCTTCTACATCTCTATCACTTAAACTTAAACTCTTTTTGATCGATTCGATCACCGCTTTCCCTCCTGCATGGATGCAAAAATGATCAAATGCCTTCTTAAATTTTGGGACATAGGGACTTAATTTGATCTTAGTTAACTTGTTCTTCAAGAAATGAATGCCAAATCGGACTTGTTCTGAGTAAGGTAATACTAAAGGTCCTAGGGTTGTTAGGTTGCTTTCCAATGCTTTTCCTGCTACATGCACTATTGACCTGGAGAGACTTATCCCTTCATTGCCTTCATCATCAGCTTTTTGGTACACACATCTGTAAATGTAGCAAATTAATTTTATTCAATAAATTTACAATGCAATTCGATAAGAGTATATATTACATATTTTGGACTACAAGCTAGCATCGGCTTAAGTTCTTTTTTTTGAGTTGAATTTTTTAAATGATACCAAAAGTCAACATAGCGGAAGTTCATGAGTTTGAATTGCTCATCCGATCCACCCCTCACTATCAGTGGTGGACCTATTAAGGTGCCTGGGATTGCCTAGGCACCCCATTAAAAAAAATTGAAGTTTGCTTTGGTCAAGGATCGAGCATGCAACCCCTTGATTGTGAGCCTTCAGCAATTACTACTAAGCCAAACAGAGTTTGTATCTATTGGAATATCTAGTGCTATGTGGACGAATGTATAAGTAGGACGTGAATTGTATTCATACTTTCAACCCAAAAGATTATTGTGGAAAGGGGCGTGATTGAGTATACATTATATCTTGAGGCTAAAATCATTAACTTAAGTTGTTAAGCTATTGGTAGTTGCTTCTTATATTTCCAATATCTAATTTAAATTTTAATTAACAATGGTTGAATTTTAAAATACTTTATTATTAATATTTTTATTTTTTATTGACACCATTATTATCAAAACAACATAAAAATATATGAAGCTAATGCTCCTTAGAACCAGAACAATTACTCACTTTGCTCATACATTTGACATGTGATACAAACCCTAAAATCATAGACTCGTATCCAAACCCTAAGATCATGACAGTGAACAATATGGGTCGGATTTGGGTCTCAAAAAGAATGGACTCGGATCTAGACCCGAACCCTAAGATCATGGACTCAGATCCGACCCAAAACCTATTACTCCAAAAATATGTGGATCCAGACTCTTAAAGTAGACCCGGATTGGGATCTAAGACCATGCCCATCCCTAATGACACCACTACATAAATAGATGTATAATGTAAAATGGAGCGTGCATATTTCTCCTTGGGGCACATGTATGATTTGTCTGCTACCCTAACTTGTGCGGGATACTGGGTTGATGACTATGACTACGACTATCATAATCATCATCATCATATCCAGTGTATCTCGCTCATAAGAAAATTATGATTAGGTTCTAGAGAGTGAAGGATAACGGCAACTCACACCCATAAGGGAGAGTGCGGTCAAAGAGTCACTCAGCTCAAAGAAAATCTTCAAAGAGCGTCAGAAACTGCAGTTACTCGGAAAGCCTACAACTTACACACGATGGACATTAACAATAAACAATAAATTAAAAATAAAAACAAATAAAAATAGAGATAAAATTAAAAATAAAAACATATAAAAAAAGAAACAAAAAAATAAATAAATAAAAATAAGAAAAGAAAAGTAAAAATGTAAAAATGAGTAAAATAGCGATATGACTAGGGATGGGCATAGGTCGGATCTAGGTCAGGTCCATATGGCTATCACTGTATATAATGTAAAAAGATATAATATATGCATACCCATAAGCATCATCTTGGGCACCAAGATGGGTTCGAACAATATGTTGAAGCTCATACTTAGCCACATTTCTATCAACTTTCCTATTAGATAGCAAAACACCAGCACCACCCATCCTAAACAAACAATTAGCAAGAAGCATAGACTTTTGCTTCCCATGATAAACATTTGAACAAATTATCTCACTACTAAGCACTAATGCTAAACAATTCTTATGAACATTAAGCAAATCTTTAGCCAAACTAATGGCCAAAATCCCAGCACTACACCCCATTCCTGATAAATGATAACTTTTCACATTACTCCTTAGCCCAAATTTATTAATAACAACAGAAGCTACTGAAGGAATTGGACAATTAATCCCACAATTAGTCACTAAAATATCAATATTTTTGGGATTAATCTTATGTTTTGTTAAGAGATTTTCAACAATTGTGAATAAAACAAGTTGCCCTTCATCCGTAGCGCGTTTTAAACACCCCTCTGAAGGAATGAAATCCATTCCAACAGGGGCATATGTCTCATTTCCCATTCCTGATCTTAGTGTTACTTTCTTTTCGAACTCGTGTGTGTCGGATGTTTTCGTGTGTTCCCCTCGTAGGAACGAGTGTTCTATGAATGCACCTATGGAAATTCGATGGAAGGCGGGTGGTTGGAAGCACGAGAAATCGATGAGGTATATGCGAGTTCGTCTTCGTGTAAGGGAGATAAGGGAAATGATAAGGGTAATTGTAAGGATGAATTTGATGTGGGGCGATGAATTTAGGATTATTTCTATGATCCAAGAGAAATTATAATGATCCAATTGTAGAAGTGCATCCATTTTTGTATGGATTAATTAATTTTGGATAGTATAATTAAAAGTGTTTGGTATGTTAATAATTTATAGTATTTGAACTAGGATTATGTGTGTTTTTGCAAGCATATGAATTAGATGAAGCATAAATTATGGAGGAACTAATTTGTTCATGCAAACAACATTTTTCAATGGATTATAATGCGTATAAACAACTCTAATAGGGCTTAAATTAATGTGTGAAAGCTCGATTTCTTTAAAGTCACAATCCGACTTTGTTAGAAGCTTATTTTCCAAATTATATTCACCTAAAGCTTGTTTTTCTTTTTTTCTCTCTCGAGAAGCATTCAAGGACACATTCCCATTCAGTTCCTCACCCCTTTAGGACGCTTATTAAAGTCCATAGTGTGAAAGTAAGGCAGAACTGCAAAACAAGATAAGCACCAATCCTCCACAATTCGACTTGAAATTAATCGAACAGGCAACCATTGCTGAGTTTTTTTTGTAAATCAACATTTTATTTTTAAATCATTATAATTCAATAACGATAATATGCAACAACATCATTTTACATTTACATTTAAATGTAATTTCATACAGAAAAACTTCATACATTATACGAACTTCTAATCTAGTTACTTATAAATTAAATGAGAGATTGTACTTCGAAAGAGCCATCGCGCCAAAATCCTATATGCTCTTTGAGTGAGATTAATTCCATCCCAGATGAAATACTCATCTGGGTTTGCACAAACTGGAACTCCACGAGCTCCACACATTCTACTCAAATTAAAGCTTAATCTCCCACCAATTCCACAACATGCTTTCCGTACATCAGATGTGCCATTGAACCCTAACAAATTAAATATCAGTACACAAACCATTAAAGATAAGATTACGTGCATCTAAATCTAACGTTTCAAACCCCTTCAAGACGAAAGCCACATTGTTGGTTTCGGCTTTTCTTTTTTTTATTAAGCAAATTACGAAAAAATTATTTGATAAATGACTTTAATGTAGTGCTTGGCAACATAGAATTCATTTGAAAATAGGGAATTTGATTTTGATATTCACATTCAAGAATTGTAAATGACACCTAAATGCTTGGAATTTGCAAATTTTGATACTTAACCAAATTTTACATTGTTATTGAAAGTCTATGGAATTCAGCCAATTCCAAATTTCAAATTCAAAATTTGTCAAACATAATATTTGACCCAATACAACATTTGAAAATGAATTCAAAGTTGTCAAACATACCATAAAGTTATTTTTAAGTCAAAATTAAAAAACTCTGATCAATAACTTTTTATTGGCCCTATAGTGTTTGATCCACTTTATTTAATAATCAGCCAACAACTAATTTTTATCAAACTTTTGGTTCAAACAGTGGGTCAACTACTCTCTCTGTTACCAAATGATGTTCCCATTTGTCACTTATAGATCGTTTTACTTATTATTCCCTTTAAAGAATTATTTTGTACATATCATAATTTTTTGTCATAATTAACCTAGTGCATCCTATTTTAATATTTTATTAATATTTACGATTCTTACATATCTTCAATTAATTTCATTTTAACATTTTTATATTGTTTATGGCTTTATGGTCACTACATGTTTTCCACTAATTTTATTCAAAAAAAATTTTACAATTGTGATCCTATATCTTTTTTCCACAAACTTTATTTTGATATTAAAAATGTTAATATACTTTTCCTCAATTATCTTTATTATTCAACAAAATAATATATTCACTATTTTAAATATTCAAATTTTCGTAATCCCTATGAACGAAAATCAATAAAAAAGATACTTTCAGTCTCCGCTGATCGCCAACAGTTCTAGCTAACAACTTCGACCAACAAGACTAAAAAAGTGTGAAGTGTAAAAGAGAAGACGCACCAAAATGAGTAGCATTATGAAGAAGCCGTATAAAAGCATTGTAATAATCAGCATAGAGAATGGTAATATTCCTATAATCTTGATTTAGCAATTGGAGCCTCTTTTGTAACTCGTGATTGTGTAACACTGACATTTTATTTAATAGAATGTGTTCTCTGTAGTTTGCAGAGTTGTTTGCTCGGAATGCTGCAGTATAAGCTGGGAAATATCCTAGAGGAAAGATTCCTGGCACGATTATCTTGCTTGCTCCAATTTGGATGGTCCTCTTCACATTATTAACCAAAATAAATCAACAAAATTATATCAATTGAAATTTACAAATAAAAACTGATTTTTTTTAATTTAGGTGTATGGTCGGAAAATCCCCTATAGTTTATTGGTGCGGAAAATCGTTAGGATCTGTGGGGTTAGAAACGATGTTATGTCAGTCGATTAATCATTAGGGTCTGCAAGGTTAGAAACGATTTCATGTCACAGAAAAGAGAAAGGTAGTCCAGTTTTTACACAGTCACTTCAATAAAAATTGATAGTTTTAGAAAAATTACCAAGAATAATACAACCTTTTGCTTATTTCCCTACAATAATACAAGTTTTGATTAACCATGAATAATACCAACTTATGCGGGTGTTTCCCTAGAATATACCTAACATGTTAAAAATCAAACTATAGGTGATTATATGACAAAAAAATTAGTAAATTAGTTAATAAACTAAAGTTGATATTATTCTAGGAAAAAACACCCCAAAGTTGGTATTATTCATGGTTTATCAAAAGTTCGTATTATTGTAGGGAAATAAACAAAAATTTGTATTATTCACGGTAATTTTTCCTAGTTTTTATTCGGGTTAGAGCAAAAGTGAAAGAGAAAAAGAAAAGCGTTCAACCATTAAGTAAATTTATGTTTGTCTTAAATTAGTTGTGATTTACAAATAAAAACTGAGATTTTTTCTTTTAATTTAGGGGTATGGTCAAAAACTTCACTATAAAGGTCAATTAATCAATTAATCATTCATATAGAGGTCAGAACCAAACTCATGTCATAAGGATAAAGAGAAAATCCTTCAATTACTGTCAATCAATGATTGTCTAGAAAATTTGAATTTTTTTTTGGGTTAAGGTAGAGTGAAAGAGAAAAAAAGAAAAATTTTCAATCACTAAGTCAATCTATGATTCTCAATAAAAACTGATATTTAGTTTTAGTGCAGAGAGATTAACATACCATGACACCTTCAATTATAGCTTGAACAACATCAAATACCATGCTAAAGACCTCCTTCACCTTTTTCCCTTGTGAAAATGCATAGAAATAGTCATTGCTTCCAATTTCCCCAACGATAATTAGAGAATGCTGGAGTTTTTCTACACAGTCTGCCCAACACATGTATCAAATTTTATCAAAATACATGTTCAAGTATTTAAGTCCAGTTTTTGGAAAGTTTAATCCATAAAATCAACAAGTCTTACGCCAATAATGTTAAACATTTGAAGATGCGCTATAAGAACTCATAACCCAACTTGAGGGGAAATGTTCAAAAATAAAAATAAATCAAAATAAATTTATTTTTTTCATATGTATTTTTTATTATAGAGTAGGCTTAAGAAAGGAAAGTGATTAGGTGAGAATCGAAATTAACACCTTAAATAGAGAAGCGGTGTTTACTCCAACTGAGAAAAACTTAATTCTCATCTAACCCTCGCCTACCCTCAAAAAATATGAGAATGATTTGTCTCACATCGATGAATTAAAGTTGATATACACACTTTATAACTCATTGAATCTCTTCCTTTCTTTGTCACATGGTTCTGGTAAAATATTTTTTTACTTAAAAGTTTATGCATCTCATATTTTTTCTGACTACAGGCTGATATTGACTATAAGTGCAGCCCAATTTAACAAATAACACTACAAATTTAGCCAAAAACCGGCAACAAAAATCATCATTGTGAGTAAAGATCAATTTCAATGACTTGAGAACTCAAATGATTAAACATACCTTGATCATCATAGCAAATGGAGTTAAAATGTGACCACATCCAATCAAGTTGTACACTGAGAGAACTATTTGTGACATGGTTTACAATGTTTCTATCCGCAAGAGACTCTGCAGGCAATGCTGTGGCACCAGCAACAGCAAAGTTTGCTCCATGTGTGAACATTGCTTCTTTGTTTAAGTAGGGATCTAATCGCGGTACATTTAATGCCCTAGCTGTTCATAAATTGTTAACATAAGATCTCACTTGACTATAATTTTCTTTACATATTCAAGAAAATTGTTAAAGAAGATTGATTAATGAGTAATGTTTACAATTCAAGTGTAAATAACTAAAAATGTAAGAAACCAATTCAACCAAAAGCTTAAGCTAATAGTTGAGACCTCGGAATATGTTATATACTCTAAGTCTCTAACTCACCTCCTCACACAACGTTGAATATGAGGGGTGGTTGAGATTCAAACCCATAACTTCATTTCACGTTTGCTCTGATACCATATTAAGAAATCAACTCAACTGTCTCAACCAGATGATTCTTAGGTTGATGGTTAAAGACCTTGAATATGTTATAACTTATATACTCCAACAAAAAACGAAAGATAGTAGTTACCTAAATAATCGATCATGAGAAGTCCATTAGAGCATCTACCAGTAGGGTGGTTAAAGAAGGAAACACCATATGGAAGTCGAGAAAAGACTAAACCCAATCCATTGGGACTCTCAATGATTAAGTTTCCGGTATCAGAAAGGGAATCACCCAGCTGAAATATAGAAGTTATGTTTCCCATTCCTGGATTTGATACAGCATTACATTTACACCAAAGGAAAACCAAGCTTAGATATAAAACAAACATGGTTGTAAGAGATAGTTTGGGATTTTCCATTTGCTTGATGCTTCAGAATACCATAGAAAAGTGACATAAAAAGAAGTGGTTTTACAAATTGTAAAGGTTTAAATTTGAGAAGAGAATAACAGAGATGCTGCAAAAATCACTATTGGTTTAAAAAAGGGGCTATAATTATTCCCACGAGATTTATACTTCTGTGTATAATGCAGTTTTGCGACACTTTTAAATATATGTAAACCGATATCTGCCCAAAACACAGTTCTTTTACCCCTTTACAATGGGGGAATATCGATTCGTTGTTTTTGAAAAAATTTTACTATACGGCCAACACGATGCGATACGGCCTTTTTTACACTGTTTGTATTAGAGGTGTTCATTCGGGTCATCGGGTTGATTTCGGGTCAGGTGTTTCGGGTCGGTTCAAAATCGGGTTTTGTGTTCACATTGGTTTTTACATAATTGTAGATACATTTTTAAGTCGGGTCAAATCAAATTCGATTAAAAAGTCGGGTGTCTATCAGGTCATCGGGTCTGTTTTGAACATTTCTAGTCTTTAAGTGATGAAAATCAAACCCATATTATACAAAGAAAAAATGATAATTTATCAATCACAATGTTGAACCAAATTTTGGTATTTATGATTTTTATTGCTCCACTTTATTTATATTTTAGTGTAAATGGTTCGAATGATGTAAGATCTACTTCTGAGTTCTGACTAATTGCTGCAACTGATTAGTACTAGAATTAAGTAAAAATAAGTGAATGATTCTTTAAAAGGAATAAATGGTGGTCAAAAATTGTAAACACTTGATGCACAGGAAACCTGCTTTAACAGTTGAGATCACATGATAAAAATGCAATAGAATATAGGTAAGCTTTGCCTTTTTCTGGATGTTGTGATCTTGAACTTGAAGGTGTTCAACTTTGGGCGGATGAACAGAGGTGCAATCTGTGGAAGTAGGTTCTGTAATTGTCATCTTACTAAAAGGATTGCCAAGAAGCTAACTCGAATGATCATTCTCAAATATTAATACTTACAACATTTGACTTTTACTGTGCACTTTTGGATTTCATGCCATACATAAATTAAAAAAATCGGATTGACTATTTCTTACTTATTTAAAATATTTTTTTTGTCGTTTACACAATGTTTGGATAACATTTTCAGAGAGAAGAAAGAAAAGAAAGGAAGGTAAGGGAAAGCAAGGGAAGAGAAATGAAAGTAACTCTTGTTTGTTTAGGGAAAAAAAAGAAAAAAGAAGATAGATACGAATTTTCCCTTTAAATTTTTCAACTTTGAAAAAATTAAACCTTAACAAAAATCATTCATCCAATCACTCCATATTTCTCCCGTTCAAATCCCTTCCCTTCTATATTACTCCCTCCTATTCATCTTAGATGTCTCATTTACTTTTAAGACACTATTTATTTGTCACTCTTACATTGCATTTTATTATTAATCTATAAGTTAAAACATAGTCATGTTGGATCTTATTTGATTCATTTTGATATAAATATTATTAATATCAACTTTTTATAATTTTTAATTATATATAACTCGGTATATTATGGATCGAATAAGTGCATTGGATAGAATGCATAAAGTAAATGGAACACTTAAGATGAATAGGAGGGAGTATTATTCAAACAAAATATCCTACATTGTTTCATATCCCTCCTCTTTCTTTTCCTTCATTTTCTTCTATCCAAACAAACACTGCACAATATTTAAAAAACGCTCAACATTGATTCGAGTGGATTATTATAGCAATTTCAAAGTGACAGAAGAAAATGTTTCTACCCTTTACTCCTGCACAAGTCACCATTCCCTTTTTTCTATATTATAAAGTGCCAACCACAAGCTCTGGACTTTAATCGAACAAAAGTAAAAGCTCAAATATTCCAGATAAATGAGTAAAGACAGAGCATCCATCAGGTGGTTTAGATCAATTAACTGGGAATATATAACAGTAACATCATGCCTTACTACCTAAAAAGGGTTGAAGAGAAATACTAGTCATGGGTTATCGAAACGAAGAATACAGAACAGTAGCATCACGTAAATAACATCAAATAACAAAACTCCTGTATACGCAAAATACTTTCAAACTTTCACCAAAATTAGCTCATTATTATCAGTAGAAATGTAGCATATAACAGAGCCAGACTATCAGCTTCCAATAGTATATATTCTGCAAGAGTTAAATTTTGAGAATGAAATAAAATAATAGCAATAGCATCCTAATAACTACACAAAGGGCAGAAAATCAGTGCCCCAAATGTACGTTTTGAAAGAACATTTTTTAACGTGTTCAAGATTGCAGTATATGATCGACTACACTTAATTTTTGTGCGAGCTATCTAAAGGAACAAACTTTGCATAAGGATCTTCCTTAGTTTGCGAGCTTTTGTGATCATAGTATTCAACTACAGCAGCTCCAGCTAAGGCAGCAAGTGTAAGAGCCTGAGCATGTAACCTGCAATAGAATCACAAACAGAGTCGGCAAACGAAGAACAGAGCTATAAACAGGTTTAAGAGAATTAAATGAATACAAGCATATGCAAACATTCCCCCTCCACTATTTTTCAACATTGGTTTTATTTATACTCCATAACCGCAGCAGATATCTTCTCTATATTTAACATCAATATAATAGAACACCATTATCTCCCTTGTATAAAATCACTCTTTCGAGCTGTTATATACTTATATGCAAGAAACTTTTAGGCATCATCCCTCCCATCCTAGACGCACCTCCACCAATGGCGTTTCTAATGGTTATCCATGACTTGACTGGTCGATAAAGGCAATGCAAATTAGCATCACACAGCAAATTTTCTGCAAGTATCAAGTTTAACACCTGATCACTGACTGTTCACCCATTAGGCTATGCAAAAATTCCTAATCAATAACCGTGATTTGTAAATCACCATAAAAAGACAAAAAGAACAATATTAAAATATATAAAATTAAAAAAGATAAATTAAAATAACAAACTCTCACCCGATTTATTAACCTCACGAATAACCGTTATTTACTAAGACCTTCTCTTAGGTTGTATATGCACAGCCAACAAGACAGTCTGACAGATGTGCAAGTTCCTAATCAGCAATAACTACCACGAACTCTCACAACTTCAGTAATTGTGTCAGAACTAGAAGCTTACTCTACCAAATGTCCCTTAAACTTTGCCTCCTATATAACAAAAAGCTCCCACTACAATGTATAGATAGGCAAACTCAAAATGGCAGAGGGGGTAATTGAAACTTAGCGGCCCATGGTCAAAGCCAATCCCATGTGTTTTCGATGTGCACTACAGCCTTAAACCACATATACATTCAATTGCTAGTTGCGCCGATTCTAAGTAAAGTAAGAGTAGAGGTGACTCAATCCTAAGATAAAATACCCACATCTGGCATAAACATATCTCTCTCTCTCTCCACAATGCGAACAAAACCATCACAAGTTCAGTCTCCATTTCCTGTTTTATACTTCCTATGACAAAACAAGGAACCGGATAGATATTCCCTTTACAGAATTCCCAACTTGGTTATATTTTTATTAACTCCACCAGTGGAGTTATTTATGTTAGCATTCAATCCCAGTACTAAACCACAACAAAGGAAGGTTATTGTCAATCTGTGACACAAGCTTAAGACTTCATGATATTCACTCTTGGCCACGAGTGCTAGAGGTAGGCCAATAAAACTTCTTGTATCTTGATCACGAGTCATTTAATTGACTCTATCGTTCCAGGATTAAGGCCCAAAAATCAAGAAGTAACAATTTTCCAAATGGCTAATATGCAAAGCGTAATGATACAAACGAATGCTGTGATTCAGAATTCAGAGACATATTAAAACCACAAGGTTACAAAAACCTAATTCCTTGAGCAAAAAGCCCCAATTTCAACAAAACAATTTACCAAAAGCCACAATCTCCGTGATTTCCCCCTTTAAAAAGTGAAGGCAAATTTCAATAACAAATGAATACACTTTCTTGACAAGCAACAATGATCATATAAACTAAAACGCCCAGAATTGGAGATATTAAAAAGATTAAAATCAAAATTAAAAATAAAATAAAAAAAAAGAATGAACCTAGCGTGGATGAGCCTAACGCTGGTTTTCATTTGAGGACGAGACCAATTATAAGCGACAGATCCAGCAATCCCGCTCAACCATAAACATCCTGAAACAAATTCATACATCAATCAACAAAATTAACTCAATTCTCCAATCTCTAATAAAATTTAGGTGAACGAAAAAAATTAGGGGAAATTTACCAACAGTACGAAGCTTGTGCTCAACAACCCAGTGTCTGATAGATTCCATGGTGGTTTTAGATTCGGCCATTTTTAAGGATTAGCAAGATGATAAAAATTAAATTGTGAAAGGAGCGAGGAGAGAAAAAATGGAATAAAAATGGAAAAACGGTGGGATGTTTTTGGGAAGAATAAATAGAAATAAAACGAAAGGCGGTGGAGAGAAAAGAGGAAGTTGACAAGTTTGAAACTACCTGTTAAGGCCTGAATTGCGAATACCTCCTTATTCAAATCCGCGGCGGAACATCAGATTTTATTCCTCTGGTCAATCGTCAATTGTCAAAGCCGTCAGAACCTGGATCGGGCCTGATTGGGCCGGTTCGGGTAAGAGTGTAGTTTCTAGATTCTTTGAGACCGCCTC